>JAVTVY010044884.1:0-201371 GCA_036873755.1 Hanleya hanleyi
CCCTCCACTTTTTGGGGCCGCGGTGTTATAAGTCCTATCTTAGATAGCTCCGGTTCGACATTTAACATGGCTGGTATAGAATTCAGTCCCCGTTTCCCTTTTCAAATGTGCTCCATGGCTCCTGTCATGCCTGTAAACAAGTCGATTCATAGCATGAATAAGAGGGGGATAACATTAATGTTGTTAACATTAAGTTATGTGATATTTCACTATTTCAGACAAGCGTCCCGAGCTGAAGTCCATACTGGACAGACTTCTGGATGGAGAGAATATATCCGACATTAGGAAATCCCTTGGTAGGCTGAGAAGAGAACAGAGAGGCAAACGAACGATATCCACAAGACAATCCTCCAGTTCCGAAGATGAGGTAATTCTATAGCAAGTGAAAAATCAGCTCAAATTAAGTTAAGGACATGTAACTTTCCTTCAATGGATGTGTATTCGCCACAACACACCTCAGAAGAATTTCGATTGCGGAACTGGATAACTGTCTGTATGTTTGATTTTCTCCTTGTATTTCAGGGGCCGCGGAGCTGGGGGGGGGGAAGCAGTCCAACATTTAACTTGATGGGTATAGAGTTCAGCCCCCTCACTTTCAAATGTGCTCTGCGGCTCCTGAATTGTAACAAGGTGTGATATGGCTATAACTGATTGTTTCTAGCATACATTTTTTTCTATTTCATCAAGTATTCTGTCGCAGTAAATGAGCATTTAAAAAAATTATTGTGAAAGTTATTTTCCATAATTAAAAAAAAACACAGAATGCAGATATGCATTACGTATGCTAGATTATTACTCCTCACTGTTATCTTTAATGAATTCATTTTGTATTTTTAGAATGAAAGTCCAAGAAAGACAAACAAGAAAAGCAAAGTAACTAGCGAGAAGAGGGCTGAAAGGGACATCTTGTCGATTCTCAAAGAAAGAAATTGGCAGAAACAGGTATGTACATGTACATAAGGCTGCAGTGTCCAATAAACACTTCTTTATGTGGCAATTATATTTTCATTGGTGAAGCGTTAATGTGTTATATCCCATGATCCAGAAAATGTGAATATGTGTCAAGTTTGCCATATCTTTCAGATCAAATATATTTATTGTTTACAGATCAATAGCACAATCATACAATATTATACAATTATGTGATCCCAATGAGGTAAATATGTTTTATGTACTAGAGAAAAACAATATTTGCCGAGGCAAAGGGTTTCCACACAAGAGGAAGTAACTCAAAATGTATATTGAGTAGATCACCTCCCTTGTCGTATCAACTCTTCCAATAGAAAGGGAAGTAACTATAGGTTTTACTCTCATAAATCATACTCATGTCATGGTTTCATTTAGAATATTTGTTTGGGGGCCTTTTGGAATATTTTCTTTGAAAAGAAGTGAAGCCAAATTACTCAAAATGTAGTGTATTTGAAAGAACTTGGAATATTTCAAAAGGAATAAAGAATTAATCATTTATTTTTTGTGAAAGGCCTACATGGATTCCTGTTTTTGTTTGACTTTATCCTTCTTGTCGACCAAAACTGAAATACAACCTTCACCACTTACTGCCTCGTACATATTAGGTTTACAAATTCTTATGTTGATTCCTTTTCTTTTCCAGAGGTAATCCAGCAGTACCATCCCAGCAAGACGACATCTGATATCCATTATTACATGAGGGAGAAACTGAACAACTCGGCGAAGAAATTTCATCAGGAAACAGAAAAAAACTCAACAGTAGATATGTGATATGATACGGCTTATAGCATTGGACACACCGGTTCTCGTCAGATCACCAAAGTTAAGCAACGTTAAGCTCGGTCAATACTTGGATGGGTGACCGGGCGCTATACTGGCTGGACTGATTAATGTCCAGGGTAATGGGAACTGTGAGCACTCGCGTTCTGGCAGATGTAGGCACCGTCATGATATGACTGAAACCAGGTTGAAAACGACGTTAACCCCTACTTCTTTCTCTATCTACACCTAGTTAACATACTAGTATACGGAACCAAATTGACAGCTATATGCTATGTTTGCATGAGGTCTTATTAAACCTTTATAAATCACTTCAACTGCTTTCGTTTCTTGAGCATTCAGTCTGTTCAATTCATCTGATGTGAATGCAGATCTATTTCAGTACAATGCCAGACTTAATACCATGGTACGAACCACTATGTTTTTGGTCAATTTTATCATCGTTTTACCATGGTGTATGCAGTTTGTCACAGTACATGTACCATGTAAAACCATTGAACCTGTAAAGCCATGGTACATGTACTGTGGCAATAGCACGGTACCATGGTAGAGCCATACTACATGTAGCATGGTAAAACCATGGTTCTATGGAAAAACTATGGTACTAGTGTTCGGTTTGTTCTTTTCCGTACAAGGGAAAGTAAGCTTGCTCAACAGTGAAACTTTGCACAGTAGCTAAACTTTCACACTGCATTGAATGCCCTTATCTGTCCATAGTGGAGATTTATATTGGTCATGTGAAAGGGGCGGCAAGTTCACACTAGGCCGATGAGATCAAATGTGGCCGTGGCCTCTAGTTATACATGAGTGTCATAATGTCATACAATGAAATATTACAGATTGCGTTTTATAATATATGTTCTTTGTCTTTTAATCTTGTTTTGGTTTTTCATTCACCTCAATTGATACACCCTTTTCATTTGCTGATCGATCAGTTTTGATGCAGACAACACCAAATAACAGCGTTAACTAACACTGATAAATGGTGTTGAAGCGGGCTCAACACCGTTCTGCAGTGTTGACTGACAAGTGCAGATGCTGGTTCAACACCAATTAACAGTGTTAAATAACACCAATAAATGGTGTTGAAGCTGGCTCAACAACATTTTTTAGTGTTGACTGACAAGTGCTGATGCTGGCTCAACACCAATTAACAGTGTTATCTAACACCAATAAATGGTGTTGAAGCTGGCTCAACACCATTTTTCAGTGTTGACTGACAAGTGCTGATGCTGGCTCAACACCAATTAACGGTGTTAACTAACACCAATAAATGGTGTTGAAACCGGCTCAACACCATTTTTTAGTGTTGACCGACGAGTGCGGATGCTGACTCAACACCGAATGACGGTGTTAACTAACACCAAATAATGGTGTTAACTAACACCAATAAATGGTGTTGGGGCAATATGGCGTAGGCTCTAACTCAACACTGTTTTTTGGTGTTGAAGTCAACACCAATTTTTAGTGTTAATTAACACCATTTTTCTGACTGTGTAGAACAAGCCGATTAGTCAAACTTTTCGAGGGGTCTAAAAGCATAGTCCATAATGGGAACCAACATGAAATTTAAATTCCGGATATCTTGCCTTGTGTACGTGTTTGTGGGGTAGGGAGGGGGGGGGGGTGGAATCTGTTCCTTCAATGATCTTCTTCCTGCTACGCTGGATCTATGTAATATTGAGAGCTTGCATTTTTAGACGTTATAACTGCCCACATTGTGATCGTTTTGAGGCTATTCGTAAAATCCTCAGAGCGGAACATTATGTGTCACTTCAAGATGGCGGGCATGTGTTCGTCATGTTTTTTTCTATATGTTTGATCGCACTGGAAACTGGTATTTAGCACTGCAATTTTCTTCCAATTAAAATCTATTAAGTGGCTTGCGAGACACGAGTTTCCCGCCAGAGAAAAGAGCTAAAACTGTACCACAGTATTTTATTTCATTTCACGTAATTATTTTCCAATTTATTACACAGTTTATTCCATGTATAAGAAATTCGAAAAACCCGTCCAAAACAATGCATTTTCCAGGGAAATGACATCACTGTGCCGTCACCAGAGGGGCCATCTTGAATAGTTTTACATTTAAAGCTGAAGCGTCACCCGGAGATATAGTGTGGCAAGTTATATCTCTCTAGACTCAATGCAATGATAAAATGATCCATGTGCCTGGAATATCAGTTAGTTTGCCCAGCTGTTGCCATAATGAAAAATCTTTTATCAAAATAATCAAGAATGCAAGGTGGCCCTTCATTTTATATACATACATGGTATGTAGATATGAAATCCGTAATATATTCCCATTTGCATGCCGTACCTGTAGGGTTTCTAATGATTTAGGTGCGCATACGACTCTTTCAGTATTAATTTTCAGATTTCCCAATGGTTTAACATTGTGCTAAGTAGTAGGCAATATAAACCAGATAATTTTGCTAATCTTGTTCGCTGGATACGGTGTTCTAGGAAGCTGGCAACATTATCATCTAATTACATTCTAAATAACATCTAATTACACCCTAAATAGCAACTATGCAAGTATTTCTCAGGTAAGACAGGGTAATGTATATTTGGGATGGGACGTGTTTAACACAATACATTTTGAGTTGATTAGCAGTTGGATTGATCTTCTTATTCAATTCCTTCTAGCAATCGACGAGGGTATCCCATTCTTGACAAAACAAGTGATATGAACAGAAATTTTAACAAATTAATATCCCATCTATGTTCCATAATCATATACAAATGTCTAGTCTGTCAACATTCAGTTCTCATTCATCAAAGAATTTCAGCGTCCGTAATTCAAAGACCTAATTCACATAAGAGCATTAGCATCAAATTAAAATAAAATAAAATAAAAACTTAATGATAGAGCACATAAAAATAGGCTCGATTCCTAGAAGGCAGAAACGTTCAACAGTTTTTCAATGATGTCGGCAAGATATCATGATGCACAAAATATATAAAATCTGGTGATCAGTATTCTTAATTCATATGAACTTCTTTTTAAAGTCCTCATCTAGACAATCTCGGTTACGTGAGATGATTGTTTCTTTTCGTGTGAACACCATGATGATTAAGCGGTAGTAGACACAAGTTACGAAACGCATCGTCATAAATCTTGCACCCTACGCTGGTATTGTGCTATCAACATGCGATATATATCGCTAGATATGAGAAACTTTGAGTGGATACGATTGGTGGTGTTGCCCTGTTTTACAAGCTTCTGCAATAATGTTTTGTGAAGTTGATCAAAATCGTTATATTTTTCACAGGATCTAGAAAACTTGTGTTACCAGGCGAGATATGTGTAGGCCATATGCAAGTCCTGCTGGAATATTACTGTCCAGAAAGGAATAAAGGTCGAAATTGTAATCGTCTCTCTTATGACGATGCTGGATTGTAGTATAGAGAGTCGAGGAATCACATGCGGATACCTGTCTGTACGATATGTAACCTTTGGCATCAAGTTATTCCATAAGACATTTCGAGTTTTTAGAAGACTTTCAACGAGGTTTTAGAAATAGTGGCCCAATATCTTTCGTAAAATGCTTTCCCTCCTGAAGGGCCCTCGCGAACAGGGTTGAAAGGGCCTCGGTGGTGCAACTTCTAGAACCAGCTATGAATCTAGCTTTGTATGGTGTTTTATGCATCTTGGAAGTCCAGTGCACTTCGGTATATCGTTATCAGTGGTTGGAAGAGAATAATACCTCTTTGGGAGTAGACGTATTCGATGAAGGTATGCTTGTACTCAAGTCTTTATAATAGTAATATTTACATATAAATATTATATCGCTTGGAGCTTTGTCTGCTGGGATTATGACGAAGCGGGATGTAGATTTGCTAGAACTGATTGCGAATTGATATTTCTCAGTGATTGTTTAGCTGGAGCAAGGTTACTTATACTTCTGTCAACATGAAGGATTGTTTCAACGACCTTGATCTTGGTAAGGCCACCCAATCACAACTATATCCTCCGGACGTCTATAAGGTCCGGTCCAACTCCTTGACAGCAATATATTAATTAAATATTTTGGTGATTATAGATTTGGTAAACTTTTCTAAAATACAAGGGGTTATGATAACTTAAAATAGTTTCGTACAGCGTTGTGTACCTCTGAATAATTCAGGATTCTTAATAAATCGCACTGGAAACTGGTAATTAGCACTGCAATTTTCATCCAGTTAGAATCTAAGTTACAAGCGTCTAGTCCGTCATTCATAATCCAGCCGTCGTCCATTAGAGAATATCCGCGTCCATAATCCAAAGACCTATTCCATTTTCCATATAACAGAATTAGCACCAAATTCAAAAAGACAATCATAGTATACATAAACATAGGCTTGTTTCCTGCAAGAGAGAAGCGGTCAACAGTTTTCAATGATGTCCCAAAAATATCAAATCCGTATCGCTGATCAGTATTCTTAATCCATAATATTCGTTATAGAGTCGTCATCTAAACTAGAGCCTAAGGCTTTGGAGGGTTCTGCCTGATGTACACAAATGTCTGCCAAAAATTAATTGTGCGCATGATAATTAGATTCTTTATTATGTACTGAGCATCCCATTTGGGACAGAGTACAAAACACAAAAAGTAGAACAAATAAGAAACAGGTGTGACGTTTCCATTTCCGCTCCCATAAATCTACTAAGCCAGAGGTCAGTTTTCGCAGCTAAAGTGAGTAGATTGAGTCAAGCCGCTTGTTCCACGTGCGATCAGCAGTTTCAAAAGAATGATCTGATCTCATTCTGGCTGGGAAATCTATCAGTTTATCGCATATTTTCATGGAATGTTTATGAAGAAAAAGACAAATATATACCACTATAATTTGGTAAGTATCTGTTAGTTTGGCATTTATTTATTTCGTTTTCTTTTTACACTCGATTTGTCGGGAACATAAAAATTTCAAAATTTCCGCCAAATAATACATCCATATATATGGGTATAGCAATGGCAAATGAATAAATTTACTAACCAATCACATGCACTAAAATTTGAAAAGTTTGCTTAACCTGAAAATAGGTAACCTGTATTTTGTCCCCCCATTTCTGAACTGCATATGCAAATAGGTTACGCAGATAGGTTATGCTAAATGAGTTTTGTTGTGGCCAGGCATTGGTTTTTGACTGGAGTTCATTCAATAAAATTTGCTGTTGCGATCTACGCCGACATTTTGATTTTGTATGTAATAATAATCTCGTTCCCATAGCCGCCCTAATCTAGCCACTCGTAGCGGCTTCCTGTGACATTGCTAATGCCGCTGGCCAAAAAAACTCATTACCCGGTGACCAATTTTCGTCATTACCACGTGTTGCGTAAAGAGTCCAATTTTGTGTGACTGGCAGACTTCTATCATTGGAATTGTGACCTCTATTTCTGAAATATTATCTCAAATTAAATTCCCATATACACGTTTTAATCTGAAAACTGTAGAACGTAAAGTTTCTTTACCATTCACTTTCGTTTTCGGCTCAACGTATCGCACACGTTCGGGGCCGCATGGTATTGCGTCTTTGTTAGGGCCCCATGACCAGAACACACACATTGCAGTCAGATGAGTGTAAGTTGAGAGATTTTACCCTATTCATATAATCCCACAGAGCACTATATACACCTGGGCTGTATATTATCTAAGTATCCGAGAGAGTATCAAACGCACATGGGTTTCGCGTACAATTATCTCCCCTCGACTGGGTCTCTTGTGTGTGAAGGTAACATCGAAACTCTAGTCAGTTCAGCCCAGAACGCTTCGATCGGAAATGATTTTCAGGTTACAACAGGAATTTATTAAAATTATGTCATTATGACACAGAGTTTGGGCCATAGTTTAGGCGAAAGAATAATCGGCTATGCGTTTTTCGTTTTGCGTAACCGCCAGGCGAACTGAACGATCGTTCTCCCCAAATTTTAAGGCCTGCAATCATATAGTACCACAGCGAACCTCACCGTACATTGCCATACTCCTCTACCTGGCTATTTTAAATTTATACCAAAAATATCTACTATTTCACAAGATAAACGCATGAATAGTTCAGACAATGATTCCATTCACATAAAAACACTATTACATATATTTGATGAGGGCAAAAGTAACGCCATGGTTACTTTTCAATGGGTGAAAGCGAACTATTTCTTGGCGCTCAGGGACACAAATTGTGACAAAGTTATCGACGCATACCGTCCTAGGGAGCCTCATTTATAACCGGAGACCATTCAACACATAGACTTTAATGGCTTCTGCTACGCAGAACCCAAAAATGATGTATCTCAGTCACGCTTTGATTGTGCCTGTTCACATGAGTACCATGAGGATCTTGAAGTACATGGGTTCATACGGAATTAGACACAAGTTACGAAACGTAGCGCCATAGATCTTGCACGCTACGTTCGTATTTTGCTATCAGCATGCGATATGTATCGCCAAATTTGAGAAACTTTGAGTGTATGCGCTTGGTGGAATAGCCCTGTTTTTTAAGTTTCTGCACCAGTGTTTTGTGACGTTGATTAAAATCGTCACATTTAACACAGGATCTAGCAAATGCTACTAAGCGAGATATGTATACGCCATATGCAGGTCCCACTGGAATATTACTGTCCAGAAAGGGATAGTTTACGATGTCGAAATTGTAATCATCTCTTTTGTCATAAAGTCGACGAGAGAGAATGCCCGCTACATTTTTATAGAGATATAGATCAAAATATGATGTGCCTGTAGGGCTATCTGTAGTTTCCTTCAATCCAGTGAAGGTGGATATATATATCCTTCACTGCGTCACTTGCGACACGAGTTTTCTGTCAGGAAAAAAAATATGTAATATGGCCAGTGAGGGCCGTGTTCAATAATATTTAGCGTCTAAATCGCACACTGAGAACTATTTGTGATGACAAGAGGTAGTAAATTTGCTATTTAGCAATTTAATTCAGCATCTAATGTATGCTCTAAGTAGCATGTGGCGAGAGCGTTTCCAGTCCGAGAAAACGTAAAATATCGCCATTGGACCTCTTGTGAAATATAATACTTAGCTTTTAAATTGGGTGGAATTTACATTTGCAGTTTTTATGAACAATATTCTTTCCTATGTGTACCTAATATCCACGGTTTGTGCGAGGATGAATGTTTCCCAGCACCCAACGGTTCTCTCTCCTTTCACAGTATTATTCATGTTACTGTCAACCGTCTTGGCTCAAGAAAATAATCTTAACCTTAGCAAAAGACAGTAAATTACAGTACTTCACGATTACGGTATTTTTCTGAAAAAATATTGTAAAAACTACAGCAAACATATACAGTATATAGTCCTTTATTATTTTAGTTCTAGTTTTAGAATTTGGGACTAATATCGTGTTATGAAAGTAGTTTTTCGACTATGGACTCTTTGGCCAGTGGATGTCGGATTTAGGCGACTCTCTCAGACTCCATTGCTTTCATAAAATAGTCTCATGAACTTCGGATCATATTCGGCCAAAACTGTTATCGTACGACCCGGACAAACTAACAGAAAAACTAATATTGTGGTAAGATTAGAGCAAGCACGCTCATTTAATTCAGAAGTTGATATTACCATCAACACATAGCGTCATTAGCTGACAAACTACATCATTGAAAAAGCGCGAGTAAACTAGATAGAGAGTGTTTGGATTCTAGGATGTCATATGCTTAGTCCATACCTGTAATTAGTTGATGAGAAGATCATCGAAGTTTTCTTCCTCTTCCAAAGATTTGCGACAAAAAGGCCAGTTTGCACACAGATATAACCACGGTCGAACTAGTTGAGAAAACTGTGATGGGAAAGGAGTTAATGTTGACTGATGTTGATTAACAGCCGATATCACCTCGTCAATTACTGTCTTATATTGCGATAACTGTAGAGGATTCGTCTCTCCGGGATCCTCTACAATATTGTGCAATTGCGGAGGGTCAAGTGATACACCATCACAGGTACGGAAATGAACTTTGTAATTCCTACAGGTGACCGCAGATACTATTGTATCGCAGTAATGCATCAAGAAATCATGAGGAGAATCTGTTTTATAATTACTTAGTAGAGGTAGAAGACTCCTTCCATCCATTTCTTTGCGGTTGTTTTTATCTTGGAGGATGTCTCGTATTGTTGGATAGATGTCCATCAAGTTTGTTACTGCGTCTGTTTTCTGCCTCGGTTCGATATTTCCTGGCCAAGTAATGACAGCGGGAACTCGAATACCACCTTCCCAAACCGATTCCTTTTCTCCGCGCAGCTGAATCTTTTCCTTGTCTTCTTTGGCGAACATTGTTGATTCATATGTCCCGAGGGGATTGGCATTCTTGGTAGCAGGATTGGTGATTTCCGGTCCATTGTCCGAGGCAAAGATGATAATAGTGTTATTGTAGACCTCCAGTGACTTTAGCTGTTTGACGATGACCCCAATGCTCCAGTCGAGCTCCATGATGGAATCGTGATATGGTCCTAACCCAGACTTGTTCTTGAACATTGGAGATGTAAAAGGTGGGAAATGCACTTGCAGGTGTGACATAAACAGGAAGAAAGGTTGGTTTTCAGACACGGCAGCCGACGTAAACTGCAGCGCTTCCTTGGTCAGTCTCAGCGTCATGTTGTCCTCATTATACGGTTGTTCCAATATATCATAGTCACGCATTAAAATACAGGATTTCGGATTCAGAATAAGAAACGACAGATATATTCTAAAGAACAAAAGACATCCGCAGAACAGTAGAAGGAAAATTATTATTACGGATTTCCTCAACAGTTTAAATAGCCAAGCTGTGAATATGAATAATATAGGAACTATTCCAAGGAGAAACGCGTTTTTTCGTAATACATCCACGAATATATCATGATCAGTCTGTCTATATTGGGGATTCTTTGTGCATGAAGGGAAATGGGACGCGGGAACCCCATAAAACATATCAAAACCATAATTCATTGGAAGATGCATTCCGTCCTGTCCAACCCCCAGGTGCCACTTGCCTATCATCGCCTGTCTGTAACCGTGGGACTTCAGTAAGGAAGATAGAAAGGGTTCTTCGCTTCTCGGGAGGCCACCAGGTTGGGCATTACTAGTGAAGACCGGAGAACGTAGCAACACAGGTGCATTTAAATCGCGCATCATACCATATCTAATAGGATAACGACCTGTAAATATAAAATGTGATCAATCAAAGAACACTTCAGGATGTAGAAGACGTTCATTTCTAGAGGTTGAATTTTGATTTTAATTTCACTTTTTATGTATCAGGTTAATAAAATAGGGAGAAATAAATTGGGGGTCACCACACTCGTTGTGAAATATGACAGCTATATATAGGTGTATCATTGAATAACTATAACACTGAATGCATACGGAAGGTTGACATCTCACTTTCTTCAAGCTCGTTAAATAAAAATTCATCACAAACTTTTCCTATTTTGCTATATAATACCAAACAGTTATAGTTCTCGTTGAATATGTACTAAAACTGAAGTATAACAGAGAAATTGAACCTTTGCAACCCTATGTCCAGTAGGAGATGAGGTTGGGGAATCAGGGAGGGATGGGTGGTATTTACGAGGATCATCTATAAGGCATTTACACGTTTGCCTTTTTGTTGAAAGAAAATAAAGATGAAATTTGGGGATACCACAAGCATAATCATCAACCTCATTAGCATTTCGCGTTCTTCAATCCTTGAATCTAAAAAAGCCAAATGTTTAGGCATGCCTACTGGAGTAACATATGCCTATTGAGGAAGCGTGTAGTTTTTCGCGTTTTAGATGGGCATTACCTGTGAGAATTGATGCCCTGGTCGGTGTACATGTCGGCTGGGAATACATTCTAGTAAATGTAAGACCTTCCTTTGCCAAGTTGTCGATGTTAGGAGTGGATACATTCTCATTGCCGTAACAGCCGACGTCTCCATACCCCATGTCATCTGCTAGAAACAGGACGATGTTTGGAGAAGTCCGGTAGCTGGGTATTTCACTCCCTTCAAGGCAGGACATCAGACAAAAAGACAAAGGGAACAGTAGATATCGTGATACAAGGAGAACCTCTAACTTCACAGGCATATCTGTACAATATTCTACTAGTACTTGTACACATACAGTTGTTAAGGTTGTCAAATATGCATTTGTCTTCGCACCACTAAGAACACTTTAGCGACAGCTGTAGTGTACATGTAGAAGGCATACCTATAACTGAACTTATAAAATGTACTCTCACGACATTCGTCTATTTAATGTGACAGCTAGCGCTGTGGATGAAATAAGAAGATATGGTCCAGTGAGTGTTTTCACCCTACCTGGCCTGGGGGCCACTTTCCGCGACGACGTACTGACCCAACAGACCAACTGTAGGAACACCACAGGAACTAAAAGTAATCCCTGTGATCATCTGGTCCGTCATTCATAATTCAGCCGTCGTCCATTAAAGAATACCCGCGTCCATAATCCAGAGACCTTTCCCTTATTCCTAATAACAGCATTAGCACCAGTCACGCTGTATCTCAGTCACGCTTCTATTGTAGCTTTTTATGTGGACATCTTGAATGATATGAGCACACGATATCACATAGCGATCTGATGGGCCTAGAACCAGAAAAATTAAGATACAACTTCCAAGATGGCGGCGAAGATAGATGCGTTTTTGCATCTGTTTCTCCTAATTTGGACAATATTAAGTCTGAACGAAACTGAGGGCATCGAATCTTGCATACATGATTCCCTAACAACTACAACAAAATCTTATTTCTCGAAGATGAACTGATATGGGGAGCAAACACGATACTATAACAACGGCTCGGCCTGTTTCTAGACCATATTTAAGAAGATGGCGAGGTCCACCCCAACACTCTCCCTGCCAATGAATTAGACAGACCAGGTGAACATTATCATAACATTGACCATAGTACTGGGAAAGTTTCTCCTACATCACATGTGAAATAGGAAAAGGGTGTTGTGTGTAGGTGACGTCATTTAAGCTCGTGAACCTTGTGAGCGTTTGGACTTCTTTGTCAACTTATCCATTTGAATCCTCTTTATCCATTTATTCATTTGATCCTTTTTGATCCCTTGTTCTTGTAGCTTATAGGCTAATGGGTTCATTACGATATCGGCGGCATCATCAGGCGACCAGTGTAGGTAAATGGTGTATGGAGTGCAATTTCAATTTAAATATCCTCAAAAGTTTTGCCATTTCATATATGATTATGATATTGATGGTGCTGCTCTTGTTAGGAAGGATCAGATGAAACTGATATTACAACATTTCAACAAGTAAGCTCACATGTCTCACGTTCTTAAGAAAGCATTCAGAAATTTTGGCATCAGTTTATCTTTTCCGAGACAAAAACCATCATCTTCTTACATTCGGCTACATGTTGAATATCGCCTCTCGTCTATCCCGTTGTGGAAGCAACCGTGGTCCGCCAGATATGAGAGTCCGGGGACCATGGTACCTGGATCTGGGTGCCCGATACGAAAGTCCTTCCTCGGAAACAGTTATCCCCCTATCAGCAGAAACCAGGGTCCTGATATCGTTGGTGTCCGGGTCACTGAAATCTAGACAGGACTATCCCTTCTCATATATATAGAGCCTGGACCATGGCATCTGGCGGGCTATGAGAACAGGTATGGAAGTCCTCAGAGTCCGGCATTCCACAGAGTCCGGTTGACCTATATATGAAACTAAAGGAATAGTAAAGACTAGAAATTCTGAACAGACGTTCGGCCAGCAAATCGGTTGTGCAGTGGACAAAGGCATATATAGACACTGTACATTACAGCAGAAGGTAAGATTGTGGGTTCGATCCTTGTCGGGATCAGTTGAAAATGTTTGATTTTCTGCATTTCTCATGTACAGCTTTAATACGACTTGTAAAGTTATACCGTCGCATCTTTGTTAAATATTTACATATTTTTTTTTTAGAAAAACTAATTTTATGTATTTAAGTCAATATACATCTTTACGGTGGCTCATATACGGCATGCTATTAATTTTAGTTTTGTATATATTTTTTCAGTTTGGGTTGGGAGGGGGGGGGGGGGGGTTCTTTAGTTTCCACCCCAGTGAAAACCTTTTTAACTCCTCCTAAGTTTCCACCCAGGTGCAAACGTTTTTACCGGGAAGAAAAGGTTTCACCTGGGCGCAAACATTATCACCCTGGTGGAAACCTGTTTTAACCCAGGTGAAATCCTGTTTTCATACAGGTGAAAATCCTGTTTTCACACAGGTGAAAATCTTCTCACCCCGGTGAAAACGTTTCCACCCAGGTGAAAACCTTTTCACCAGGTGACTGGAAAGTTTTCATCCGTGTGAAAACTAAACCAGAAGAAGCAAACTTGAACTAAAAAAATAATACAAACTGGAAAAATAGCATGTCGTATATGGTCCGCCGTAAACATCTTCAATATGTCGTAGAACACCGTATACAAATACTATGAATCCTTCTATCCGCGCTAGGTTAATCAGTTAATGTTGCGAAATCAGAAAGAAACACGAGATATTGAGATATCTAATGAAAATGTATATCGCGTTTCTGACATCAGTAAATATCGAGGAAACTGTCATGTCGGAGATCGGCAAGGCTTTGGTGTAAGACCTTCAATTGAAAAGGTAATATCCTGGACAAAAGACTGACAATACAACCAAATACCAAATCGTTGCCCGGAGATCTCTATTACTGTTATAAATAATGTTACTCTAAAATGACCACGCTTGTCCGTTGGTACTACGACTTCTCACATGGTCAGGGCGAAATTAGAATATTTTACGATATGCAAAAGTGCTCAGGGTCTTTTCATGTTCGGTCCGTATCTTCCGAATGCGGAATATTGTGAACGATCTCTCCGGACATTTCAAGCGGACTCGCCGTTCTTCAAGTAGGACCCGGTCATTTGTTTGCATAGGGGGATACCAAAAAATATAAGTTTTAATTTCTTTTCACATTAACCGTAAAGGGGCGCATCTGGTATCATTAAAAAAATAACCAAATAAATAAAACATGACATAAATGCAAAACAAAAATTGCCACGACATCAACATGCATCTGATTACTGCATTCATATATGGCACACCTGCGAAATTGTGGATTATATTGAGGTGTGAAAAAAACCTGACCTCCATATAAATCTGTCCACAATCAGACCCATGGCATCCGTAGATCTTGCCGATATTCTGCGATATTTGGCTAACAATATCGACAAGTACGAAGCCGGGAAAAGTCAGCAAGAGAAACGTTCCATACGCCGAGCTGCTCAAGGAATTATCAGGTAGTTGTATGCCAACAAAATTCCGTTGTTTTGATCATTGAAAGTGAATATATTTATTATGAGTTTTATCTCTGATTGTTTGAGCGAGATACTATTCTTTTTTGGTATAACCCATTTACAAAGAAATGCGAAAAGTGAGTCCTTGTGACCCGCAATTAATATATTTTGTAATTCATATATGGCTAATATGTATACATTACCGGTAGTTCAACCTAATACAAGCGTCTAGTCCGTCATTCATAATTCAGCCGTCGTCCATTAAAGAATATCCGCGTCCATAATCCAAAGATCTATTCCATATCCATATAACAGTATTAGCACCAAATTCAAAAAAGACAATCATAGTATACCTAAACATAGGCTAGTTTCCTGCGAGAGAGAAGCGGTCAACAGTTTTCAATGATGCCGACAAGACATCATGATGTTCCAAAAATATAAAATCCGTATCGCTGATCAGTATTCTTAATCCAAAATAATCGTTCTAAAGTCGTTATCTAGAGAATGGTGTGTCTCAGTCACGCTTTGATTGTGACTGTTCATATGAGTACCATGAGGATCTTGAAGTACATGGGTTCATACGGCCCCTAGCCCCGGGTTAAGCGGAATTAGACACAAGTTACGAAACGTAACGCCATAGATCTTGCACGCTACGTTCGTATTTTGCTATCAGCATGCGATATGTATCGCCAAATTTGAGAAACTTTGAGCGGAGGCGCTTGGAGGAATAGCCCTGTTTTATAAGTTTCTGCAACAATGTTTTGTGACGTTGATTGAAATCGTCACAATTAACATAGGATCTAGCAAATGCTACAAGGCGAGATATGTGTACGCCATATGCAGGTCCCACTGGAATATTACTGTCCAGAAAGGGATAGTTTATGATGTCGAAATTGTAATCATCTCTTTTGTCATAAAGTCGACGACGGCGCTCGCAAACTACTGATGTATTAGTAGAGTACCTTTAGCCGGTACGAGACCATGGACGCATGGACGCATGACGTCACTTAAATAGGTCGGAGGGTTATAAATACGAGCAGGTGTACGGGAGAGTTCGAAGCTATTTTGGTTGACTCGGAGTCGTTGAGAGTACCTAATTTCACTACATATCTATACGTATACGGTGTATTTATACCCGATGACATCATGCCACCTTCTCCCCCCGAACCTATATAAACAAGCGCTCTCGTCTACCGTCCTAATTTAACTACAATTCTATACAGATTCGGTTATTTATATCATACCACCTTCTCCCCCGAACCTATAAATAAGCGCCCTCGTCTACCGTCGTCCTCTAAGCTCTCCATCTCGAGCAATCTGTTGAAATAGCTATGCTCATCATCCAGGTTATTTATACCTCAAGTCATCATTAGCACTTTTCCAACAAGTGGTTCCTTAGCGTTGAAGGGTTGAACACGCGTTGTACGGTACTACAGCCAGTGGTAGCCCGTCTACGACACTACAAGGTTAGCCCACAGGGCACCGTCTTTCTTTATTTCACCATGAATACTACGGAGTCCACACTAACTTATGGAAACTTTGAACCCCAAAATGAGGATATTCTAGCCGAAGCCTTACGTCGAACCGACGTTCAACTCGACGCTATTATCGATACACCCCAAGGTGGGACCAATGAGCCCTCTCAGTACCAACGCATGCGTTGTCATCTTATCACGCTCTTAGATGACATCCAATTGTTGACCCGCGTATGTCTTCTACTGCATAAGAAACAGATAGGATCCGAAGAAGATACCAACACAACTACCCGTGCTCAGAATCTGCTGACCTTGCATGTGGCATTTCAAAGTTTTATAGAGACGCAGCTGGAAACCGCAAATTATTCTCTTCAATCGACTTTGAGTGACAACGAGGACTCCGAAAACGTCCATTCCCAGTAAAGACCCCTGTAATTCCCTGTTGTCATACCTATATCATAACTCTATAAGAGGGATTGTAGCGTTCACTTAGAAACCGTTGAACGCTTCACTACTGTCGCTTTATCATGTCGGCCGAAGACAATCTTGACTATGCTGATATATGGATTAAATTTTATCGAGACCAGAGTAGAGCTCACCTGAAGGAGGAAATTTGTGAGATTGGGGGGCGGAGAGTGCATTCTCCTCCAAACTCTCCTAATATCGCACAAGACAACAGTACGGCGAATTCGACTAACAAATCACGTATAAGAGAAATGAAAGTTGAATTAATTTCACCGGCACAGCGAGTTGTAGAGCAGGCTAAAGCAGAAATCTATAGACAGCGTCAGAAAGCAAGAGTACAAGTGCCGGTAAGAGGAGGAGGAGGAGAGGAGGAGGGGGAGGAAAGGAGGATATACCGCATAGTATAAAATATGGAGAAAAATGATATCAGAATTAATCTACGTTTTGGCAGAGAAGCGTCAACATGTCAAACAAGTGCACGGTGTGTCAGAAAACATTCTCGCGTCCGGATAACCTGATCAGACATCAAGTTATACACCAATTGGAGACTCAACCAATAATAGCGGAACATAAACGTAATCAGGACAATCGATCTATGGCTCGCTCGAGAGCATTAGCACATCCATTTACTATGATCGTCAGCGGGCCTACTGGTAGTGGGAAGACATCATGGGTAATGAAATTTTTGGAGCGTGCTAATATCTACCCCTCTCCAACACGCATCGTATGGTGTTACAGTCAATGGCAGTCAGCCTATGAATCTACAAGTCTGGAAAATGTCAACTTTCTCCCCGGCATACCTCACGACGTAGGTGAAAAGTATTACTTCGACCCCGACCAAACCAACGTTATTGTTCTAGACGATTTGATGGGCGAGGTGAAGCGCGAAGACAAAATTGCCGACCTATTCACCAAAGGTTCGCATCACAGAAATTTATCCATAATTTATCTGACTCAGAATCTCTTCCCTCAAGGCAAGGCATCTCGAGACATCACGCTAAACTGTCAGTATTTCGTTCTATTCAATAATCCTATTGATAGACAGCAAATCTGCACGTTCGGGAGACGGATCTTTCCTCGGGATACGACACATTTTATGGCAAAATTTCACGAAGCCACATCTCGTCCGTACGGATATCTGTTCATCGATTTAAAACCCCGTACAGCGGAAAATGACAGACTGTCTACCAATGTGATACCAGGCGACGAGAAACTTGTAAAGGAAGAACAACAACTGCTGCCTCGCCCACCCCCAATTCATAATCCATCGACACAATTTCAACGCATATCCGTTCCCCTCTCAAACGTGATACAATATCACGATCCGCCATCTTCCGTTAAGAGGAATGATCAAGTGGGAGAGGGATTACATACGAAGACAGATGCACCGTGGTTCGAACGGAATGAAGATGACGACGAGTCCCAGCAGAGGCAGATGATCCATAGGAGCGGGAATGGAATTGAGCTTCGAAAGAGGAAATACCCTTCAGATGACGAGTGTTGTAACTATGAAGAAATCATCCATCCTAGGAAAATAGATCAACCCAGCCATTTGCGGAAACGGGTCAAATATAACGTGTGGAACGAGATGTTCGGTAAACCTATCGCAAGAGATTACAGGGTTGCGATTGATGAGAGAAAACAACAATATATAAGCCAAGGTCATGACGAGGATGAGTCTGGTGAAAACGCCACGCAGGATTATATTTCATCGATGATGAAGACCTTACGTCAAACATACTACAAACTGCTTGTGAACATGCAAAAGCTACAAACTGATTATATTCATAACGAGATTTTGAAAACAACGAGGCGTATACAAACGTTATACGACGTGGACTACGAGGAAGCACTGAGACAGACGATTAAGATGCGGAAATTCTTATTCGATAGGTTGATTGATAGCGTTAGTAATAATAACGACTATGTGGAAAGTAGTGACAGCGAAGATTCCGAAAACAGACTCCAGTAGAAATATTAGTAGATAAACATTAGATGTTAAAGCGATAGCCACAACAGAGGCGATGTATTTCATATAAGCTGATTCCCTCATTATTTGTAAAGCAGTGCTATTATGAATAGAACGATTATTTTATAATCATCGTATGGGTTTGTCTCTATTTCCTACAATTCCTCCTCCTCCTCCTCCTCCTCCTACTCCTCCTCATCCTCTCCTCCTCCTCCTCCTCCTCCTCACCCAAAAAGTTTGACCTATGACTGACTGTGTAGGATGACGTCAGGGTGATGGGGAGAATGGGATTTTCCCCGAGGGTTCTTCGTTTTCACGAATAGAGGACGTCAACCGGAAGTGACGTCATCAAAACACTAGAGATAGGGGATTTCGACTAATGAATATCTTACAACGAAGGCGTGAGCATACCACCGACAGCATCATTGCTTCGTCAACAGAAAGGCTATTTCTGGATGAGTGGTTATCGACGAGAAGCTACCCATGAAATAAGCGGTAGAGAGGTACTGAACGAAATTGCCTTGATTAAAGCCAATTCTGTCAAGTACGCCAATTCCGTTCCCTGAGTCTATTTCTTTCTATCTGACTAAATACCGTCAGTATGTTAAAATGTTGAGAATCGACTAGCAAACCGAGTCCAGTATATACCACTACCCGCATCAGGACTATGTCTGGTTTCTTTCTTATTTGCGAGTGTCAACAATTTTCCTCGACATCATTCTCGACCTTTATACCCATGTATCCGGCTTATTCCCATACAATTGATTGATATAAAAGACCACTCACACTTCATGTTATATTAAGCTAATTCCATTTTAATCGTTTCTACAGTACATAGATATATGTAATACATTGATTTTTCTAACATTTCTACAACCATTGTAATATTAATACACAAATATAAAAAGAAGAAAAAGATGACTTATACTTGCCATTCATACATCCTAACCGTCCCTTCACGTCTTCACAGTCTGATACATATGAGCAAAAATCACCCTTCCACTGTCAACGAAAATATCTTCTTGCTTCCATTTCAATTTAAAGTTTGAGAATTTTTAGAGAAAGACAGCTCTTCAGCTAGAATGATGAAGTGGGGGCCGGTCGGTGACAGGTGAGGATACCTGCTGGGCGGATTAAACACGGATCACAATTGTGTATTGCACCAGGCGAAGTCGTTTCTGACCAATCATTATATAATTAAACCTCTTCGATGCATTGTTTTATTTACATATAGTACATGCATGTACAATATATGACACTTCGCACTCATTTTGACCAATGGGTGCAAAAATTTCGCAGTAAATTGTGCCATATCATGAATTCAATCTATTCAGCAATGACAGAAGTTTTTCTTTCTTTCTTAGTTTTGTTGAAACACCGAGTGCCGCAAGTTTCTGTTTAATTTCATGAACAGATAGTTCGTTGCTTTCTTCAACAGCCGAAACAGTTTCGGCCTCAGGTTTCATGGGCTGTCTCTCTGATCCTGCCTATAATCAACACCTAAAGTATTGTCACATTTCCGTTTTAACGTTTGCCTTCAGAATATATAATCATTAGAGGTTTGTTTTACTCAGAAACTTTATGTTTGCAAAGGAGGAAGTCGAACAATAGAATCGAAAGCTTGGTTTTTTAAGTCTTGAACCTTCTATTATTAGGTAGCTTGGGTTCTTGTCACTATTGCGGTTTAGAAAACGTTCCAGCAGGTTGATTGTCATAATATGATTATGTGATCAACATCAAAAACAATATCGCAAAGCTTATTTACACCTTTATCCCACCCTGAAAACGTAGACTGTAATTGACTTTATATGAGTAAATGTTGCCAAATACAATGTGTGAACTCCTCTTTCTTGATTAGGATGCTGTGATTAATGTTTGTTGGCGTCCGGGGTATTACCTTTTCAATGGGAGGTCTTATACCAAAGCCTTGCCTGTCGAGGGTTCTATTTAAAGACATAAACAGACGTAACGGGTTTCTTCCGGTCTAAAAGTAGATCTCACACTAATATAAACCAGATGACGATATTTTCGTATCCCGTGTGTGTACGCCTTTTAGGTCATACTTGCAATGTTTACAGATGTGTGAGTATATATAATTTACACCCTACACTCTTAAATCGTAGATTGTTTTTCTTGTTTGACTGAATTATATCACATTGAATACATGAACAGTATGTTATTGGTTTGAAATACATTCAATATATTACATAGAGAACGGTTTAGGCACAAACACACGCTGTTAATACTGTAATGTTTCACTTTGTCGCATCCGTAATGGTTGTAGCAAATTAAAGCGCCACCTGTTTAATAATCACCTGTCGGATACCACATCATGTGGCTTCCGCGATGAGACAGCCACACATTTCTTGCCTGATTGTCCCTTATTCACCGTTCCGCGTCAAAAAAAAAAAAATGTTTGTAAACTTGTCTACCATATAGAGTAATGATCATTCAGGCCCATGTCACAATGTTCTTACGGGTGACAGCAATAAAACCGAGCAGGAAAATATAAATATACAAATTCACGTTGTCGCTTTTATTGAGGAAACAAACAGAATGGATTAATCTAGGCCGCGGCCTCCAACTTTTTCAATTCATATCATCTGTTGGCTAACTCGCACGGACACTGATCATAGCTGACGACACCCTGTTAGTATGCCTTTTACTTTTGTACTTCGTTCTATCATGGAGTTAAATATCTATATTTAACTCCATGGTTCTATCAAGCTATTGTAATACCGAATTACAACACTATAGCTGCAAGACGCTCATCAAGTATATACACCTACCGTATTACAATGTTTTCTGTAAAGAATGTATTTGCAACCGCGACGTTTTCCGTCAACACAATTTATTTTAGGAAACACACTAATGAGCTGCGCTCACTGTGCTTTAATTACTTTGTGCAAAAACGTTGTATAAACCAATGTTTCAGCTAGCATGACTGCCCGGTTATTGGACAGATCCTAGTTTTGCACCCCTAGACCCTGTGGGGCTATTTTCTGAGAATATTATATAACTGTAATACAATTTATAATTTACAGCGGAGTTTCAAAGGCATGATATAAATTCCTTTTTACTCACGAAATTTGTGTACGTTTTACCTCGGTGTGGGTCGGAAACATTGTCGTAAAGAGCCATGGTCCATTTCCCCCGGCTATCGACCCACTGCTAGACCCTCTTTAAAAATGTTGTGGAATTGTTATCTTTGAAGCAAAAAAAAAATCCCAAAATACACATCCTTAACTTTCAATATTTAAAGAAATCGAGGTAATTTTGTTGCGAGCAAGGATCAAATTGAAAGTTTAAAACGCGTCAAATGCTCATTTTTAATAAATTAAACGTATTTTATGTCCTTTCGGATAGAGTTCGGTGTAGTAGGCAGGCAAGAACCAGAATAAAAATCAATTCATTCCATTTATATTTCAAATTCATACAGTTTAACCATCAAGATATTTAGATTCTGACTTGGTCGCCTGGTCGCCTTTTTGACACGAACGTCTTTACTAATTATATAGGGATACAATACTATATATGGATACCTGTTAGTCCAAGAGGTTGGGCGCAGCGTTGAGCCCTTCAATAAAGCTAATTTCATCTTTGTGGGTTCGAGCCCCATTTCTGTCATTTATATGGTGATCCTATTTTCCCAGACGTCTGACAGATGTGATAAACAAACAGGGCTGCGCGTCTCATCTTACTTGTAGCATATGCTCCACTATAACTTTGAAATAAGACGTAAATAGTGTTGTGGTTCAGTAATAAGTTATGTAGGAAAGATCTATTTGTGGAATGACCAATTTCTGAACGAGGTCAACAGCCGAAGTACGGGGGATAAACATGGGGGCTAGGTTGAACACGCAATAACCGGAGATCGACCAACGAATACAGTGCAGATTATTTGGATTACCCGAAGATTAATTGGTTTTGTGTCATTGAGAGAATGTTGGTGGATATTAGAAAAAGATGTTGGTGGATATTAGAAAAAGAATTGTTCAAGAATACGTAAGAACATTTGAACAATCACGCTGAGGCTATTTGGGTTGTGCTACGAGCAAGCTTGAATTTCTGTGGAGATGTCAGTAAGTAAATTGTCTTTTCTTAAATAGCATGGATTATGTAAAAGACTTGGATAATTGTCCCTATTGTTAATTGTTACATTTGAGCATTTATCAATAATTCTATAGACATTTTACATTATTTGTTGATCATTGTCAAGGTATATATTAATACGATTTCAGATGTTCTAACTTCTACCATAAAATGTTCCATATATATGTGCACTGTGAAATGGTGATAAGCCTTATGCCCATGCAGAAAAAGTATCTTTCCATAGCGCAGGTTTATGGTAGAATAGCCACAGGTTATAGGCTTTTATATTTCACAGCTTTTACATTCTAACGCATTTGAGCTTGCCTGTGATTTCCATTTTATTTAAATTCCTTTCTATATGTATATCCTACGATAGTAAAGGTATGTCATGGTTCATAATATTAATGTGGGAATCTGTTCAGCTCCCAACTAGAGGTTTATCTAAATAATCTTAGTTCTGAGGAGACTACTTACATGTATGTTATACATGTATAGGATTCTGGCAGGTTGTTTGTGCGTCCGACCTGGGTCATATGAGCAGAATCAAAAGTGACCTAATCTGTAAATAATTCTTATATTTTAGTGTATTACATTTTATCATGTATTGTAGTTCAATTGTATAGAAATATTAGCATACACCATATTAGATAGTGTATTCCTACTTTAACAGGTAATTATAAACAACATGGTGGAATGGGACAGGTATCACATGTAATTGTTGGCCATGTGATCTCTTGGGTGCTATCAGGTTCGCTGATATGTTCAGGACATTGTAACATTGTACTGATAATTGTGTTATTTAAATATGTATACAATTAGAGTTTATTCGTGTTATGTAATGGACTCCTGGATTGCAGCGAATAACGCTATGATAATAAGGATCAAATAAGGGTGTCCTGATACCGATTTCTTTGTGTATTGTTAAGTTTACAGTTTAATCATTTAACTGTGAACATTTGGAGTAGTTTTTACAAGAAATAACTCGAGACAATTTACATGGAAATTTCAAAGAAGTTTTTACATTAAACATACGTTGTTTTGTACATGTATATGCAGGCTAACTTGTATGTTAATAAATCATTGTTGGTAAAGTGTCATATCATTGCAGGCATGGTTCTGTTTTGTACACATGAGGTATAAATAACCTGGATGATGAGCATAGCTATTTCAACAGATTGCTCGAGATGGAGAGCTTAGCGGACGATGATAGACGAGAGCGCTTATTTATAGGTTCGGGGGAGAAGGTGGCATGATATAAATAACCGAATCTGTATATATATGTTGTAAAATTAGGCGGTAGACAAGGGCGCTTGTCTATAGGTTCGGGGGAGAACGTGACATGATGTCATCAGGTATAAATAACCGAATGACGTATAGATATGTAGTAAAATTAGGTACTCTCAACGACTCCGAGTCAACCAAAATAGCTTCGCTCTCTCTACGTCCCCGCGCACCTGCTCGCACTTATAATCCTCCACCAAAATAGCTTCGAACTCCTATCCGTACACCTGCTCGTATTTATAACCCTCCGACCTATTTAAGTGACGTCATCGGCTTCCATGCGTCCATGGTCTCGTACCGGCTAAAGGTACTCTACTAACCTCCTTATTCACCAGTCCATGCAAGTTTGAAAATATGTAGCATTTGTGCTAATTATACAATATATTTTCTTTTAGGAGAGGCAGTCGGACATTTTGGAGCTGCGATTTAGAAGAAATATTCAATATTTATCATGGCTGCAATTTAGAAGAAATATTCAATATTTAGCATTTGTGCTAATTATACAACATATTTTCTTTCGGGAGAGGCAGTCCGACAATTTGCGTTGGCGAGTTATCATAAATATTGAATATGTCTTCTGGCTGCAATTTAGAAAACATATTCAATATTTAGCATTTGTGCTAATTATACAATATATTTCCTTTGGGAACAGGTAAGTCAAAAGGCTAACTAGCAGTAATCCTAGAAATTATCTTCAAAGTAGCACATCCCTTTCTAAATATCACTGATTTTAGAAATTATTTGCGAAGTAGCAGATCTGCTAAATAGCATGCGAGACAATAATAACCATTCCTGCACCTTAATGGGTAGGGTTAAGTCAAAATAAAACTTTCTTTCGCACGTGACATTTCATTTCGGCAATCTAAACCGCACCTCATTACCGCAACCGCATTAAATCGCGCCAGGTTCTTATCCAAAACCCAAAACAGAATAAAAATATCAAAACAACTCCTGGGAGTTCTTGGTCTGGAAATATTATGTTGAAAAGTAAAATTGTAAAATAAAATGCTTTTGCACAAATACCAACACCTTTTTTTGACTTGTACCTGAGTGACCATTGAAAGTCCAACTAGAAACCAGACGCTGCACATCAAGGCGACGAAGATTTCTTTCTTCGGACTTTTCCGTAGATATCCCGGAAACAGGTCGGTGACGGAGACGATGAAACCTTCACAGATGGCAAACTTGAAAATAAACATGAAGTTGACATGACATTATTTGAGAAACTGAATAAGGTGGATTTTTTTTTCGATGATTAGACCCTCGCTATTACATATTCAGTATATAAGATTTGACAAACTGAAGAAAAAATCAAAACACGTTTGGACCTAGAGACATTTTGGCACGACCAACCAGTTGTCTCCCTTGTTATATCATCAAACTCCAATCGAACTTCATTTTCTTAAAACGAGTACTTTCTTCTCCTGAGAATTACCTTTGGTTACTCTTTAATTTAAAAGATAGTCTACATGTTCAAGAATCAGATAGAGGGAAGTTTTAGAACATCTTCATATTGTCCTTAAATAGTAGATGAGATTCCATAGTAAAGGGGGTTTCTTTGCTGTCACTCTCTTAACCTGGCGCGTATTTTCTTTTAAGCTGACTCGCCTCATCCTCGCTTTGGTGGACCACTGATTTATCCACAGTTGAGAATTACCGTTGTGGCTATTGTTTTCAAACAAAAGTGGAGGAGATCTCGGATATAATCCCTCCTCGCTACGTTTCTGACACGAGGTATCTCCTAGAAAATGCTGAAGTTATCTTCGAGGAGGGCGTCTGATGGAGTAAACGCCTCAACATGGGGAGAACATGGTAAGTGCAAGAATACGCTTAATCTTCGACCACTGAAAAAAAAATTCTTAAAATTTAAGGAATATTCCCCGACTATTACACCAGCGGAATATTCCTTAAAATTCAATAAGGAATATTCCGTAGCATGTTAAGGAAATTCTTTAACATGGTAAGGAATATTCCTTAGTTATGATGAGGAATATTCCGCTGGTGTAATAGTCGGGGAATATTCCTTAAATTTTTAAGGATTTTTTTTTATCGTATTCGTATAAATTTGTATGTCTATCAATACAATTGTTGAACAAAACGAAATTTTGACAGTTTTAGGCGATATCATGAGAGGCGTTTCTTTGGAAACGGATTTTGGGTTAAATACATGAAGGCCATATTTCTGTCATGCGAGCCTTTGGTAAATAATTGCGTTATTATATTCTCTTTCTACAACCCTCATCAAATCGTCCATGACGACAACGTTGATCTGCGTGCGGTTGAACAGATTAGGGCGATAAAACAGGTCGTTTTTGCTCAATAAATCAGTTCACAAAATGAATTCAGCAAAATCCACTTGAGGCGTACACAGACATATATATCCCCATCAAATAGTAGTAAAAGAAATAAATTGCCATCTATCTAATTTGCGTAATAATTGGCCAAGTATCTGTCGTGCTGTTAAAACAACATTGACGGGTTCCTCAAATGGGAAATTAAGTTTAGGACATGGAAAAATAGTTAGATTAATGCGCCTGAAGTTTTGAAGCATTGGTTAAGAAGGAAACAAAAGCTACTGAGCAAAAACGACCTTTTGTATCTCCATTTTAGAGAGCGGGATCGCCCTAACCTGTAGAAGTAATATTTCTCGTCGATATAATAGGGAAAGCCGGGAATGACGCTCATGATTTTCAGCCGTGTATAATCTCTCATATGCGGACTGCCATTGAAAAAAACACAAGAAAGAAGGGTTCAAAAGCTATTTCATTACCCATGATGTTTCCACCGCTGCAAGTTACCGATAACAACACTGTTCTCACCTGACTGTCTATTCCTAGTAGGATGAGGGTTGAGAAGAAAACGACCGACCAGACAGGAGCAGCCGGCATCTGAGACATCGCTTCTGGATACGCCACGAAGGCCAGTCCAGGACCTGTAAATATTCATTATTGTACATATCCTGGTGCATTGAAACCTGTGTATATCGACCATGTATGGGACCAGAATGTGGTGTCGGTTTGGACAGCGTTCTGGTTAAAATTTCGAAATATTTTAAATTAAAACATTAGGACAACGGATAATGTCGGTATCTAGGGGTTAATCGGTACCCAGATGCCGGTATTCACAGGTTTCACTATACTTCTTTGATAGGTATAATATCGAGTATAATACAGTTGCACTAACTTACTAGTGTGGCAAATATCCATCACTGATGAGCATGCGCGATTATTTGGAAAATTGAGACCGGTTAACTTCTTCAATTTTCCATTACCCAGTATTGGCTAGCATACTGAAAGAAAAATCCTTAAAATTTATAAGGAATATTCCCCGATTATTACACCTTAACATGGTAAGGAATATTCCTTAGTTATGTTGAAGAATATTCCGCTGGTGTAATAGTCGGGGAATACTCCTTAAATTTTAGGGATTTTTTTTCTGTGTATATTTGATGTAACTCGATTGCAGCAATAAATTGGTTCCATATATAACAGCACGTGAAGTTCGACCCATGTTTAAACAAAATTAATTCACATCAAATCAGCTAGGATATAGCTCAACGTTGATGAAACGTTGAACCAAAATATAAACCAATATTGAACTGCGTTCTGATTTCAATGTTTAACTACTTCCTGATGCAACGCGTAACCATATAGTGTTAATACATGTATGGTTGAACGTTGAACTACTTTGTGGTTCAACGTTTACTTGAAACCAATCAACGAATCCAAGCCTTGAACCGGAAGACTATACTGTGAAGTCATGTGGCTCTGCCAGTATGTCGGCACCTCTTCCGACTTCCATTATATGTGTTGTAAATTATCTATTGGTTCAACAATGTCCTTCATGTGATGATACTTAGAACCATTTTATGGTTGCAACCAAGGTACATCCAAATTTGGGTTCGAGATTTCTGAATAGTGGCAAGGCTCTTCTTCGAGAACAGGAGTCATTATACAGGAAACTACTCGCTCTATTCTGTTTGGGTCAATGATATCATTGAAAAAAGTAGTCGACTCAAGTGACTGAATAAATGACAAGCCTCGGTACACGACCTAAGTGCCCAGTACGTACACAAGTGATATATATAACATTAGTCAAGTACCATGCCTCTGACTGTAGGACATCAGAGGCATGGAGTGTGATTTCCCATGTCTCATTGAAGCAGATAAACAACGTCGGAAACAGACCAGAAAATTACATTCACTCGCCCCAATCCCCACTTTCGTAACATATGGTATCTGCGGGTTAGAATGCCACCAATATTCTTAGTCACAAACACTGACTTGCACTTCAACTGCGGCAGACAACAAAATGAAGCGAGAGCCGAGAAGGCGGCTGACATGTCATTTTCTTCTCCCCTCAAACGTGCTGACATCATACGAGTCTTTTCTAAAAGCGACCCGTTCAATTTTGCCCGTGAGACTAAATATAGAATTTCGTGCAGGCCAACACGTGTACAATATTCGACGCTCACAAACCACGAGACAGTGCCACACACTGTTCAAGCCCACTTGGTCCCACGGGCAAAATTGAACGGGTCGCTTTTAGAAAAGACGCGTATGATGTCAGCACGTTTGAGGGGAGAAGAAAATGACATGTCATCCGCCTTCTCGGCTCTCGCTTCATTTTGTTGTCTGCCGCAGTTGGAGTGCTAGTAAGTGTTTGTGACTAGGAATATTGGTGGCATTCTAACCCGCAGATACCATATGTTACGACAGTGGGGATTGGGGCGAGTGAATGTAATTTTCTGGTGTGTTTCCGACGTTGTTTATCTGCCTCAATGGAGACATGGGAAATCACACTTCATCCCTCTGACGTCCTACAATCAGACACATGTTACTTGACTAATATAACATCAGACATCTATCAAACATCGCATAGATTGGACGCATTGATCAAGTGATTCTGTTTATATCATCGGTTGTCATTTTTGTAGAGTTTGGTTTGTGCAACGCGCTGCAAAAAAAAAATATATATATATATATGCAGAGTTATTTACTGATTTTTGACAAGCTCCAAAGAAGACGAATTAAAATGGACAGACTTTAGTTCATTTGCTTCTGATACGGTACATGTAGAATACAAAGAAAGCACAGCCGAGTCTATTGAACTGATTTAATCAATTCCGCGTTACATTCTAGTTTCAAGATATGTCATTAGAATTAGCTGATCAACTGTTCCTACATCCTCGTAAAACCAGGAATATCTCTATCTTTAGATACTCCTGGTATATACAATTGTGATCATAGAAAATGTCACTGTAAAGCCAATCAGCAAAGCAACACCCTGAGTATAATGACCAATCAACTCATTTGTTTTACGCGACCGGTATCGTGTGACAACATCACATGTGATGGACTCTTTCGCCAACATGTTACCTCTGCGCCGGGTTCACGACAAAGGACGCGCCATTTTGTCCACTAACGAAGCTTTCTGATTGGACACATTGATCATGTGATTTCGTTTATATCATGGATTCTCATTCGCAGATTCGTATACACGGACTGTGGGCGGAATGCGGTCTGCTAAGTAAGATATTCAAGGTTTTGCCTTTGGCTCAAAAAGAAACCTTGGCATTGTGAAGATGCTGTTTCCATTGAAAAATTCACATGTTTCAAATCAAACATTGTGGCGAACTTTTATCACCATGAGCATGATTTATTTTGTCACCTTTTTATCGAGAGATCACCGTGCCTATCAAAACTTAGCAGGCGGTGAATAGGCGGCTTACGGCTAAAAAACGATAACGCGTGACCTAAAACTGACAAGCAATCTCGGATAATACAACAGGTTTTACGGTTTGCGATGTTCAAATAATGGCTTGTCTTCTGTAAGCAGGTGAAATATAGCCCTACATGCTGACGCCCACCTGATCCGGCCACTTTATCTACCGTCAAGCCTTGTGTGTTTGCCATGAAACCGAGTACGGAGAAAATCACGAATCCTGCCAGGAAACTTGTACCACTGTTGAAACAGGTAAATATCAGCAAATGTCTGTTGAAAAGAAAAAAAGAAAAAAACGTGTTGAAGTTATCTTGGTGTTCATAAGTGTAGAATTTTAGAGCGTGCTGTAGAGAAGATCGGAAGAGTGTTATGGGCGTGAACTGCAGAAGTTTGACAAAGTGTTATGAGAGTGATTCGAAGAAGTTTCATGAAGTGTTATGGGCGTGATCTGAGGAAGTCTGAAAAAGAGTTCTGATAGTAATCTGGAGAAGTTTGAAAAAAGTGTTATGGGAATGATCTGAAAAAGTTTGCAAAGGCGCTATGATAGTGATCTGGAGAAGTTTGGAAAAGAGAAATGGGAGTGATATGGAAAACTGTTATGTGCGTGATCGGCAGAAGTTTGGAAAAGTGTTATGAACGTGCTTAGTAGAAGTTTGAAAAAGTGGTATACGAGTGATTTGGGAAGTTTGAAAAAGTGATATGGGTGTGATCTGGAGAAGTTTGGAAAAGAGTTATGAGCGTGATCTGGAGAAGTTTGGAAAAGAGTTATGAGCGTGATCTGGACAAGTTTGGAAAAGAGTTATGAGCGTGATCTGGACAAGTTTGGAAAAGAGTTATGATAGTAATCTGGGGAAGTTTGGAAAGGAGATATGGGAGTGGTATGGAGAGGTTTGAACAACTGTTATGGGCGTGATCTGGAGAAGTTTGGAAAAGTGTTATGAGCGTGATCTGGATAAGTTTGGAAAATAGATATGGGAGTGACCTGCAGAAGTTTGAAAAAGTGTTATGGACCTGATCTGGAGAATTTTAAAAAAGTGTCATGGGCGTGATCTGGAGAAGTTTGAAAAACTGATATGGGCGTGATCTGGAGAAGTTTGGAAAAGAGTTATGGGCGTGATCTGGAGAACTTTGGAAAAGAGAACTTGGGAATGATCTGGAGAAGTTTGAAAGAGTGTTATGGACGTAACCTGGAGAAATTAAAAAAAGTGGCATGGGCGTGATCTGGAGAAGTTTGAAAAATTGATATGGGCGTGATATGGAGAAGTTTGGAAAAGAGTTATGGGCGTGATCTGGAGAAGTTTGGAAAAGAGAACTTGGGAGTGATCTGGAGAAGTTTGAAAGAGTGTTATGGACGTTACCTGGAGAAATTAAAAAAAGTGGCATGGGCGTGATCTGGAGAAGTTTGAAAAACTGATATGGGCGTGATATGGAGAAGTTTGGAAGAGTGTTATGGACGTAATCTGGAGAAATTAAAAAAAGTGGCATGGGCGTGATCTGGAGAAGTTTGAAAAACTGATATGGGCGTGATATGGAGAAGTTTGGAAAAGAGTTATGGGCGTGACCTGGAGAACTTTGGAAAAGCGAACTTGGGAGTGATCTGGAAAAGTTTGAAAAAGTGTTATCGATGTGATTTGGAGAAATTTGAAAAAGTGTTATGGGCGTGATTTGGAGAAGTTCGAAAAACTTATATGGGCATTATCTGGAGAACTTTGGAAAACTGTTATGGGCATACTTTTTAGAAGTTCTGGAGAAGTTTTGAAAAGAGTTATGATAGTAATCTGGAGAAGTACGGAAAATATGTATGAGTGTGATCTGGAGAAGTTTGAAAAAAGTGACAGGAGAGTGATCTGGAGAAGTTTGGAAAAAGTGACAGGAGAGTGATCTAAAGAAGTTTGGAAAATAGTTATGATAGTAATCCGGAGAAATATGGGTGTGATCTGGGGAAGTTTGAAAAGGAGATAATGGAGTGATCTGGAGAAGTTTGAAAAACTGTTATGGGCGTGATCTGGAGAAGTTTGGAAAAGTGTTATGAGCGCGATCTGGATAAGTTTGGAAAATAGATATGGGAGTGACCTGCAGAAGTTTGAAAAAGTGTTATGGACATGATCTGGAGAATTTTAAAAAAGTGTCATGGGCGTGATCTGGAGAAGTTTGAAAAACTGATATGGGCGTGATCTGGAGAAGTTTGGAAAAGAGTTATGGGCGTGATCTGGAGAACTTTGGAAAAGAGAACTTGGGAGTGATCTGGAGAAGTTTGAAAGAGTGTTATGGACGTAACCTGGAGAAATCAAAAAAAGTGGCATGGGCGTGATCTGGAGAAGTTTGAAAAATTGATATGGGCGTGATATGGAGAAGTTTGGAAAAGAGTTATGGGCGTGATCTGGAGAACTTTGGAAAAGAGAACTTGGGTCTGAAAAAGTGTTATCGATGTGATTTGGAGAAATTTGAAAAAAGTCTTATGGGCGTGATTTGGAGAAGTTCGAAAAACTTATATGGGCATTATCTGGAGAACTTTGGAAAACTGTTATGGGCATACTCTTTAGAAGTTGGGCGGTTCTGGAGAAGTTTTGAAAAGAGTTATGATAGTAATCTGGAGAAGTACGGAAAATATGTATGCGCGTGATCTGGAGAAGTTTGAGAAAAGTGACAGGAGAGTGATCTGGAGAAGTTTGGAAAATAGTTATGATAGTAATCCGGAGAAATATGGGTGTGATCTGGGGAAGTTTGAAAAGGAGATAATGGAGTGATCTGGAGAAGTTTGAAAAACTGTTATGGGCGTGATCTGAAGAACTTTGGAAAAACGTTATGAGTGTGATCTGGAGAAGTTTGGAAAAGCGTTATGATGGTAATCTGGAGAAGTTTTAAAAACTTTTACGGGCGTGATCCAGAGAACTTTGGAAAAAATGTTATGGGTGTGATCTGGAGAAGTTTGAAAGAGTGTTATGGACGTAATCTGGAGAAATTAAAACAGTGGCATGGGCGTGATCCGGAGAAGTTTGAAAAACTGATATGTGCGTGATATGGAGAAGTTTGGAAAAGAGTTATCGATGTGATTTGGAGAAATTTGAAAAAGTGTTATGGGCGTGATTTGGAGAAGTTCGAAAAACTTATTTGGGCATTATCTGGCGAACTTTGGAAAACTGTTATGGGCATACTTTTTAGAAGTTGGGCAGTTCTGGAGAAGTTTTGAAAATAGTTATGATAGTAATCTGGAGAAGTATGGAAAATATGTGTGCGTGTGATCTGGAGAAGTTTGAAAAAAGTGACAGGAGAGTGATCTGGAGAAGTTTGGAAAATAAGTTATGATAGTAATCCGGAGAAATATGGGTTTGATCTGGAGAAGTTTGAAAAGGTGATATGGGTGTGATCTGGGGAAGTTTGAGAAGGAGATAATGGAGTGATCTGGAGAAGTTTGAAAAACTGTTATGGGCGTGATCTGAAGAACTTTGGAAAAACGTTATGAGTGTAATCTGGAGAAGTTTGGAAAAGCGTTTGATGGTAATCTGGAGAAGTTTTAAAAACTTTTACGGGCGTGATCTAGAGAACTTTGGAAAAATGTTATGGGTGTGATCTTGAGAAGTTTGAAAAAGAGCTATGATAGTAACCTGGAGAAGTTTGGAAAAGAATTATGAACGTGATCTGGAGAAGTTTGGAAAAGTGTTATGGGCGTGATCTGGAGAAGTTTGGAAAAGTGTTATGGGTGTGATCTGGAGAAGTTTGGACAAGATTTATGGGCGTGCTTTGTAAAAGTTTGGAAAAGAGTTATGATAGCAATCTGGAGAAGTTTGGAAAACAGTTATCGACGTGATCTGGAGAAGTTTGGGAAAGTGTTATGGGTTTGATCTGGAGAACATGGAAAAGCGTTATTAGAATGATCTGGAAATGTTCGAAAACGTGTTAAGGTCCATTTCCACAGCGCGCGTCGCGACAACCACAACTGCAAACCACAACGTGTTGCAGTTTCGTGCATTTCCACATCACGCGTTATGACAGCGACACTCTCGCCATTCCAGCTATTCAACGAAAGGGATTCCCCTCCACGTAGCCGGGCTAACGATTTCTATCCCCTCCGATTGGTCGATAGTTCAGCGACAACGCGTTGGAATAGCCCTGGTTCTAATTTTGTCGCGCGTCAAAAATGTGGTTCTGATGTCGCCGCGACTGACGCGTGCTGTGAGTACTACATCATTGAATAACATGACGGCTATTTTTCGGATGTGGTTGTCGCTGCGAAAACGCGTGCTGTGGAAATGGGCCTTTATGGGCGTGCTTTTCAGACGTTTGAAAAAGTGTTATTAGAGTAATGTGGAGAATTTGAAAAAGTGTTATTAGAGTGAGTGGAGAAGTTTGAAAAAGTGATATGGGCCTGGTCTGGAGAAGTGTTATGGGTGTCCGTGGTAGAAGTTTGACGTGATCTAGTGAAATATTAAAAGAATGATTTGTGCAGGTTTGATATATCTGTTTGAGAGTGACCAGGAGAAGTATGAAAAAGTGTTATGCGCTTGAATGCGATGCAAGTATAATCTGAAGATCTTTATGAAGGGATTTGGAGAAGATTGAAAAAGTATTATCCGTGTGATTATTACAAGAGGGTTATGTCTATTATCTGGATAAAAGAGAGGTGTTAGGAGCGTGGTCTGAAGAAATTTGGAACCATGTGATGTCTGTAATGTGAAGAAGACTGGGGAATGTTATGGGGCATGTGATTGGAAGAATGAACTTGCTTGGAACTTGTTGGTTATAGGTGTTACCTGGGACAAATGGTGGAGGATTTGGGCAAAGTGTTAAGGTTCGTATTTGGAGGTGTTTTGACGAGCGTTATGGGGCATATCAGCCTGTGGAGTCCTATTACTTCCTGTCAGATACGCCGGTCTCTGTTCTCACCACCATTGAAATGTTTCCGCTTAATTAATGTAATTTAATCCTTAATTCACAAATCACATCGGTATCTGACAGAGGGTCATTTATCAAGCTGATGCTTACCTCAACGAGTTATGATGAAATGTGTTACAACTTCCTAGCGGGGTATGGACAGATAACCCGCAATTATAGGAATAAAACACCTGTATACCAGCTTCCAACCACACCTGCCGACAACAAATCAGATTATAGTCACCTATTCTAATTAATGTTAACGTCTGGTAAATTACACGCCGAGGAAAACCGTTTTCTCATTGTGAAATTATGACATAATTATGTAGACGTCTTACATATTATATCTGTTTTTTTATTATACTTTACTAGGATATGAAAAGGAAAAGAAAAGGAAATCAAAATGAATAACAAATAACTTCATGTTTTTCTACTATATTCCATGGTTAAACATTAACATAGCGTACTTTACCAGCATGATCATTTGATCTGACCAGTCTGCAGAGTTCATGTTTTTGAATACTTCCGGATATCTAATTCCGCTTAAGCCTGTGCTATAGGGACCGTGTGGATACTTCATAGTCTCCACATGAACATTTGCAATAAAAGCGCGGCTGAGATACTAAGGCTACGTCCGAGAATCCACCGTATTATCGGAACTGAATGTGAGGAATCGACGAAAGCTTTCCTGTAGAGTTATAGGGTTGGTTTTTACTCGCCAGACGTCGTCAGTTTTTTCCAACCTCTTGCATATCGCTCCAATACGAATATACTAACGAGCTAAAAGATAACCATCTAGCAGGTCAATATTAGTCGAGATTTAACATCTGTATTCTCTGGCATTAGCGGAATACGCTCTCTTTTGTAAATAGTCTTTTACTGCGTATGAATTTTAACATGAACAGTAAACTGACCGTCGAGCTGATCTGGTCCAGAGGTCAGGTTTCCGGCTTCGTGAGTTCAGATTCTTATATTTCCTAATCTGTTTTGCTGTAGATAGTGTCTCGCACTTATCTGATTAAAAAACAACTTGAAATCACTCAAATTTACTAAACTTCAACGAAGTGTTTAACGCCATGTCTTTATTTTAGAAAAATACATTTATTAAAACACTATCGGTATGTCGTATAGAATAACGGAATAGGCTGAAAAGTCCCAATCGTTCCTTCGCATGAGAAGAAATTCTAAATAAAAACACCCACCATAGTTTGTTATAGGTCACTCAGCTGGTTCATACTCCATGTAAGAATCACGAGACAATGAATACAATAGCCAAGTCTGGGAACAACAATATGTCTAGACTTCAGCCTTTTCAGCTGCACAAAGACTCAGACAATGGCTTCCTACATGAAGTATCTACAACTCAGCTGCATTAATAATAATCAATCGCGAATTTCCACCTAGATAATTATCTCGGGGTAAATTATTTTCTCAGAAGATATTTGACCTATGGAGAATTTCACCCTAGATACTATATCGGGATATATTAACTAGTGGAAAAAACATATGTCCCCTCCACGGTTCCGTAGTAGAATGATGGAATTCCACATCATCTTGGTTGAATGGCTAAAGAGTATAGCATGAGGATTTGTACCATACGAAACTTTGGGAGTTGGGTGTCTCAGAATTTTATTTCGGGCGAGAGAGCGAGAAGGAGATTTCATTCTATTGTTTTATTACTGTAATAGGCTTAGGGTATAGACTCTAACCTGCTGATACTTCGTCGAGCTAGTGTATTATTGCTTTATTTTCTAGAATATGTGATCATCAATTTGTGAGTGCTTGAGTGATTATTATTACCTGTGCTTTTGCGAGTTTACTCCAATCAGGAAGCAGATAATACTTGATACCTTCAGAAGCGCCCTCTAGTGTCACTCCCCGTATGAGGAGGGCGAAGAGCAGGATATACGGTGTCGTCACCGTCACGTAACTTACCTGGTGCGGAAATGAAAGAAAAATCTTGGTGAAATGCATTTCATCAATATTCAACACTGTAATATCTGGACCCTAACCTTAACCCTTCCCTGCAACAATTTGCCTCAATTCTAAGATAGCTAGTCGCGTAAAAAAACCTTGATCAGATCAAAAATAAGTACAATGGACCATGGATCCTTCGCAAATTCTCGGAGATCTCCGGTGGCAGATAGTCCCTCGAAGGATATGAACGCCATACTGGACTCATTTGCGTACACTTCAACATCCATAAGATGGCTTGCGAATCGTATGTCTCCATTATCGCGAAGCGATATCCGTACTTTACTGGATTCTGTTCGGCCTTCATCCGGCGGAGAACAGACTCGAGTAATCTGATAAATTACAGATTTTCATACCACTTTGGAAACAGATATTGCCTGGGCTTACAAAATATATAGGTATGAATAACTTTCCTATCATCCAAAAGGTGTGGTAGATCTGTAATTTTGAATAAGTAGAACATCACATGACTCAAAAATGGCAGGTTACGTTGGGGCTACCTCGGTAAACTTTAGCTGATTGGCTGACGAAGTCACGTGGTATTGATTTCTGGAAATTCCCTCTTGCAGTTACCGAAAGTAGGCTGAAAATAGATACACACGATCCCAGGGTCAGTCTTACCGCGTATAGATGACCCAGATGGTTACAGGTTGATACTGAACTATGACGTGGTCATGTGACGTATGACTAGATCATGTGACTACCACCTGTCCCATCAAATATATCCTCATGGCTTTTCTGCTTTATAAAGCTGGTTGTAGTCTGAAAATTGTCATGTCCTGTCAAACCTAACTGCATCCGGCAATTTTTCTGCCAAAAGTGATTGCGCAAGATTAAGTAGAACTCCTCATAAGAAAGCTCCTTTTCGAGATGGAGGATTTCCAGGTTAACCCATATAACTTCGTTCGTCTTTGAACGTCAAGTCCAGTCCCAAGGATGTCCGCCAGATAGAGTTTTCAGCCCAGAGGAGATGATTGGAAACTTTCGAATCACCGCTATCGACAGTTCTGTGGAATTGTTCGGACTCCGGTCTTTGTAAGTATGGAGGGCCAGAGGGAACATCTACAGTAGAACGACCAACAACAGCGTTGATTTTCAACTGACAGATTCAAAACAATCTATTACATCACTAGGACTATGTATCTTAAACATAGGACATGTTTAATGTTAAGATTATTACTTTCCATGGATCATAACAAATATTATTCTCATCACATTCGACATAAATTTGGGATTCGTTGTGTATAAACTGTCGATCGACGGTTCATCCATCCGCGTAAGTGGCAACTTCCCCAGAGTTTCACAGGTTCACTCCACTATGACTCTGCCACTGTTAGCAGAAGATGACCCTTACGACGTGGCTATGACGTATAGGGGAAAACCCACGCCTACACGGTTCATTTTGAGTGCGACCGAACAACTCCTTCTGTTTTGCACATGCACTACTTTTCATATACTCTGACCATATAAACGGGGAAAATAACCTCAATATCATTCTTTTTAATGCTAGGTCAACAGATGTATTATGCAGAATTGAAAAGTAATCGGAATGTCTGACAAACATCGATTTTACTATATATGATGTCACTTCCGGTGGTGTGGGCGGGAATCTTGTCCAAATATCTGACTGGTGGCTGGGGTTTAGTTTTTTAGTCATGCGTACTAGGCGATTCCGGCCCGTCACATCTGGAGATTCATACACTGCGAAAAAAAATTATATTGAAGCCATTTTAGCACCAGAATTGTTTTGAAAATAATACAACCTGTGTTAAAATCCACACTAATTTGTTTTGAAATCAACAGGATTTTGTGTTGATACGTTGATTTCAACACAAAGTGGTGCCAATTTCAACACAAAATGTGTTCAAGCCATTTTCGCACAAAATTGTATTAAAAACAACACAATTTTTTTCGCAGTGTTCTTTCCGGAGCGTACATTCGAACCCCTTCGTAGATTTCCGCTCAGCAGTTCCGAGTGGACCATGGGTAAGTCCAAACTGGCGGCCATAAGAATCTTCAGAAATTTGGATGGGGGGCGGGAGGGGGGGGGAGGGCAGGGTTTACGTTTTCCGTCAACTCCCTTTGGAAAAAGACCAGGGAAGTAATTCATTCAGCCTGAATAATGATTTTCACTTTTATTAAACCATACCATTGCAACCTACCTTCCCTGTGAGCTTCACCCCTTTCCATACACAAAAGTAGACCATTATCCAAGCAAGGAGAAGACATAAGGTGAGATCCCATTTTATGTAACCGCTCTGCTCTATACCTGAACTGAGACCCAAAACTTTCCTCCTGAAAATAAGAAAAGGGGATAAAATAACTTTATATATAGGCAAGGCACATTAAGACATGTACTACAGTATGGAAAATTAGGTCATCTAGGTTAGCTGGGTCAGAGGTAGACAAAAGGAAGAATGGAGGTAAGTGTGGGGTGGCATTTGGTGACCCATTCGGTTATCTAGACGCATGAGACTAATCTTGCATTTTGGAACTACTTTCGGCCGCCATATTTTCTGGTACTATTCTGGAAATGCCCGGTCTATAATGCCGTAATAAACTTCACGTGGTTCGAGTCAGCCAATCAGAATTTGGTTGGATGCTCTATTTCTCAGATATTACGGAAACTTTTTGATTGTATATCTTCAAGGCCAAGGACTAGCTTTTCTGAATGTGGTATCAAAAGCATCAAATTAACCTGATCTCGTGAATCTTTACTTCATCGGATTAAAACCTATGATTATACGGGAATCACATAAAAATTAATAAAGTAAAAAAAAATTCAAATCAATTTTTTCTTAATTTTTTTTTAATAAAGGTCATTCCCACTGATGTCAAGTCGAACAAAATTCGAGTTACTACAGTTTTTAAGTTCTACCATATCCATAGAAAAAGGATAAGGAATGCTCAAACGAACTAAATCCTAAATTTCCAAACGTCATCAGTTTATTACTTCCAAAGTGGACCAACCCTCGAAATGTGTACGGTACGCTTTGAATACCTAAAACTTCCCTTGATGAAAGAAATTCATTCGACATTTTTAACTTTTAGCCAAACCTGCACACAAGCTCTCTTCCACCAAAATTTTATGTGCCGGGCTAAACAATGTGTTTCGTGACGATTGGTCGAAATTGTCCCCCCGAAATTCATCTCCCGCCCACATTCGCAACTGCTCGGCCTTTTCCGTCGAAGTCACAATATCCTACATTATCCGAGACCGTGTCGAGTGCTCACGCCCACTGGAGTATTTTCACTAATACACTACGACGAGCTCCGCATTCTCCGCTACTCGGTCATTTTACAACTCCAGTCGGATGAGAAAGCCGACCTAAGAAATCCCACGGTGACTGGAATCGTAAAACGACGGAGTCGCGGAGAATACGGAGCGGAAGAGAGCGTGGCTTGTGTCCGGCTAAAAATTGAAAGAAAAACGAAAAGGTTTAAGGCGCGAATTTGTTTCCTCGGAGGAAAGATTTAGGTATTCAAAGCGTATACATTCTGACGGTTCGATCACTTAGGAAGTAATACACGGATGACGTTTAAAAAGGAATACTTTGATTCGTGTTTGAGATTTTAAAACAACCATGTTGAGCGTTCCTTATCCTAACTTTACTCTTTTTTTTATCCTAACTTTATCCTAACTATACTTTACCCGCAACGCGGCCGGGGACTTTAAAATGGTTCTTGCTTCTATGTGTCCGTGCATGTCCGTGCATGTCTGTTCGAATGATTACTTCCTAACGCTTTGTTGGATTCTTCCGAAATTCGGCATACGCATTCCTTGCGACAAGACGCCAGTCGGTATCGCATTTCAGCAACATCTGCCTGAAGGTGGCGTCACTGGGTCAAAATGGATCTTACTTCTTTCTTTGTGTCCGTGGATGTCAGTTACAAGCGATAACTTCCAAACGCTTTCTTGGATTCTTCCGAAATTCGGCATACGCATTCCTTGTGAGAAGACGCGGTTGCGTACTGGATTTCAGTAAGATTTGCCTGAAGGTGGCGCCACTGAGTTTCGCTTCTTCGTGTCCGTTCCAGTTAAAATGGGTCTTGCTCTCTTTGTGTCTGTGGATGTCTGTTCAAATTCTTCACAGGCGATAACTTCCAAAAGCTTTGTCGGATTCCTTCGAAATTTAGCATATACACTCCTTGTGACCAGACATGGGTTGGTATTGCGTTTCAGCAAGATCCACCTGAAGGTGGCGCCACTGGGTCTTGCTCCAATCTTCTGTGCATGTCCGTGGTTTCCATTCAAATTCTTCATAAGCGATAACTTCCAAATGCTTCTCTAATAATTAGGCATCCCTAAATGCGTTTGTCATTTTTTCTTCGTTCTTCCGCTTCTTGCTGTTAGTTTTGAATTTCATGTCGCTTTAAATGAAGGACACCATTTTCTTAAATTTGCTGTCCAGTCCTTCTATTCCACATCATATGATTTACACTAAAGCTTTTGCAGGAACCATATTTTATTTCAGAAGTATAATATGAAATAACTGGCGGGGGAATCCCCGCAGTACCGAACCCGTGTTAGTTTTGAATTTCGTGTCGCCTTAAATGAAGGACAACATTTCCTTCAATTTTGCTATGAAATCATTCTATTCCACATCATATGATTTACCCTAAAGCTTTTGCATGACCCATATTTTATTTCAGAAGATAAAAATATCTGGCGCAGTACCGAACCCCTGGTTTTTTAATTTCGTGTCATCTTAAATGAAGGACATTTCCTTCAATTTTGCTATCAAATAATTGTAATCCACATCATATGATTTACCCTAAAGCTTTTGCACGAACCATATTTTATTTCAGATGTATAACATGAAATACCGAACCCGGTTTGTCTTTTTTTTATTTTTTTTAATGTCGTGTCATCTTAAATGAAGAACAACATTTCCTTCAATTTTGCTATCAAATAATTGTATCTCACATCATATGATTTACCCTAAAGCTTCTGCAGGAACCATTTGTGTCCACACATGTAACTTACTATATTAATTACAACCGAGTTTCACTGTGCATATGATCAATTTCCTGAATTAAATTGAATTCCACCGTGTGGTTTTTCTGACTGACAGATGATGGCATGCAGTTGTCAGTGTGGTTGTTTCATGTACAGGGAGCTTTCTATGGCTTTCATGTCAGCACACCTACCACTACCCTCAAGAAGAGCATGCCCCCCATCCCCAGGGCGCCGAGCCGCACCCTCTATCTCCCAAACTAGCCCTCGCCCCACCCTCATATATTGTGTTTGAGCATATATATCTCCAATATATCTTGGCAGAAGCTGAAATTTGTGTGTTGTCTGCAATATTGGGATAATTGCAACCCCAAAAGGTTTCAATTTATCAGGCACAGACCCATGTTTTTGTATTTGGTAAATATGTCCCTTGTCTAAAGATCTTGCTTGGAATTGTTTTTCGAGCCAATCCGCTTCTGGGTGGCGCCACCTCGGGCCAAGTTAAAATTGCATCTCCAGACAATAACTTTTGAAAACTTTAAGGATTCTTTCCAAATTTGGTGTGGTGGTACCTTGCCTAAGATCTGGCTTGAGAATGTTTTTCATGTTGATAGGGTGATCACCTGAAAGCTAAGTTAAGTGTTTCCAGACAATAACTTTTGAAAACTTGAACCGATTCATTCCAAATTTGGTGTGTAGGTACCTCGCCTCAAGCCTGCAGCTTCATGCCAAAAATCAAGGTTCTAATGTCAACGGTTCTCCTTATTATGCCGACGAAAGGAGTGTCTGACTCATTACCGGACAATTTGCAGATGAGAACCTACTTCGTAGGAAAATACATGAGAATACATTCTGCCGTATGAAGTATACATGGTATACTAGAATAGAAAGAAAATCCTTGTTTACTGCGGTAAAACAACTAGGACATAATGAAGAAATGATATTTGGTATGGCGTATCGCCCGCCACTGAGGATATATGCATATGAAATGATTTTTGAGAGAGAAAGAATAAATTGGTCATCAGCGGGATTCGAGCCCACGACCCCGTCTCAACGCGCTGCTCTACCGACTAGGCTATGACGGCCCATAGGTATTACACCCGTGGATTGTCCCTGTGATGACCAACCTTCTCTCTCGGTGTTGCATTGTACGCAACTAGATATGTCCGCTATGCAATATAGGAGGAGTCTTCACGTTCCCGTGATAAGCCTACTTTCTTCTCCAACCTGTAACCATCTGGGTCATCTATACGCGGTAAGACTGACCCTGGGATCGTGTGTATCCATTTTCAGCCTACTTTCGGCAACTGCAAGAGGGAATTTCCAGAAATCAATATCACGTGACTTCGTCAGCCAATCAGCTAAAGTCTACCGACGTAACCCCAACGTTACCCGCCATTTTCGAGTCATGTGATGTCCTACTTGTTCAAAAGTACAGATCTACTCTTGGATGATACGAAAGTTATTCATACCTATATATTTTGTAACCCCATTATCACGGAGCGATATGCGGTACTTTACCGTATTCTACGGTGGCTTGTTAGGGCCATGCATTGATCTTTCCAATTTTCTTCCTTTCTCTAATTTTCAAGATTCCACTTTCGCATTTTCTCTCTTTTCTTGCCATCCTCTTTGATTCATTTTCGATTTTTCAAAATTTATCTCTGATTTTTTTGTTCATTCTCAAGAAACTGCAATCATGTCCATACGAAAACGCTGAAAATTCATTTTCCAGAGACAAGAACAAGAACAAAACACTGGAAATTAGCGAAAACCTCGAAAATTCCGTGAAACATCAGAAATAGCAAAAAACACAGAAAATGCCGTGTATTTCCACCGCGGTGAAAATAATTTCCACCTCGGTGGTAATAATATCCACCGCGGTGGTAATAATATCCACCGCAGTGGAAATAATTTCCACCGCAGTGGAAATAATTTCCACCGCGGTGGTATTAATTTCCACCGCGGTGAAAATAATTTCCACCGCGGTGGTAATGGTAATAATTTCCATCGCGGTGGTAATAATTTCTACTGTGGTGGTAATAATTTCCACCTGGTGGTAATGAATATCCACCGCGTGGTAATAATATCCACCGCAGTGGAAATAATTTCCACCCGGTGGTAATAATATCCACCGCGGTGGTAATAATATCCACCGCGGTGGAAATAATTTCTATCGCGGTGGTAATAATTTCCACCGCGGTGAAAATACCCTAATACCGCGATGGATATTATTACCACCGCTGTGGAAATTATTTGCACCGCGGTGGAAATTATTTCCACCGTGGTGGATATTATTACCACCGCGGTGGATATTATTACACCGCGGCGGAAATTATTTTCACCGCGGTGGAAATTATTTTCACCGTGGTGGAAATTAATACCACCGCGGTGGAAATTATTTCCACTGCGGTGGATATTATTACCACCGCGGTGGATATTATTACCACCGAGGTGGAAATTATTTTCACTGCGGTGGAAATACACGGCATTTTCTGTGTTTTTTGCTATTTATGATGTTTCACGTAATTTTCGAGGTTTTCGCTAATTTCCAGTGTTTTCATGTGGTCGTTTGAATTGTTCTTGTCTCTTGAAAATGAATTTCCAGCATTTTCGTATGGAAATGGTTGCAGTTTCTTGAAGAGGATGACAAGAAAAGAGAGAAAATGCGAAAGTGTCATCTTGAAAATTAGAGAAAGGCAGAAAATTGGAAAGATCAATGCATGGCCCTAAGAAGCCACCGTAGAATACGGTAAAGTACCGGATATCGCTTCGCGATAATGGAGACACACGATTCGCAAGCCATCTTATGGATGACGAAGTGTACGCAAATGCTTTCTTCTCATCAGCGCGTCAGGAATTTTCTCGACACGATATGCCTGTATGAATCTCCGTGGTGGCTTTACTATTGATGCGAGTCGAAAACTGGAAGTGCTGATTCATTTCAACAGGGATGAAAAGCTCAATATATGAGAAGAACTAACCGCTCACGCCAGTGTGGATCTGCTTTTAATCATACTGGATACGCATGTACCCGAAACTGGGTGACTGAACGAGTGAATACAATTTAATGTCACTTTTCCAGTTATAACGCGGCGTACCTGAACATGAGGGTGTGGTCACCAGATAATAATGTACGTCTCGGTCGGGGAAAGAAACTAATTAGAGAGAGGGTCAAAGAGCCGTGATATATAATAATACATCTAGGGTGTCAGAAAATGTATACGCCATAAAATATCGGATGCTATGAACTTCAAGTACATTAAACAAGATTTGTATGTATCTGGTTGTCATAAGTCTATTATAAATGCGCAGAAAATATTTAGTAAAAACCTGCCTATACAATTAAATGAAAGTAGAAATGTCGTGCGTGCTATAACAAAAGGAGAACTCGCGAAAGGCTCTTCGCATAGAACTCAATCGAGTGGAGGAATTCGCATCACGAAGAGTACTTGACAGCACGGACAGAGAGCTTTTTGAAATAAGTAAGACGAACAAGTTATGTTTGGTCAAGTATAAAGCGATACACCCTCGTATATACATGTGGATACTTTTGGGGTTAATGCATGTACACTGCAAAAAGAGGTTACATGTTAACGTCTCATTTTGAGATGGGTAACATGTGAGATGTTTCATAATGCTACATGTTTCACCCTGTTTTTCCATGAAAACATGTCTCATGGACGTAAGAATACAGCTATTTGAGGGTTGTGACATGTTTCACTCGCGTTGCCGTTTCACTATAATGACCCGAATAGCTATTTGAAACATCAAAGCTGAAACACGTATAACCGAGTCGCAAAGGCGGCATGTCTCAAGGAACACGGTATAAAAGACGGATAATGCTATCTCATGCTTCCAAACATTTATTTCTGGTCTTTAGCGATCGTGAATATATCTGTCGGTATTGAGAATAAACTGACCGACCAATGTAATTGAATTATTTGCATCATAATATAACTCTTCCCGGCCTAGGGTATTTGAGGCCTGCCAAGAAAAAGATAGAACACCACTTTTCTGGTACCCCACATGACCGCCACTTTAAATTTACCAATGATTCTTTTCTGAGAGGGGTATGCAAAGAGGGGCAAACTGACTCAAATATAATCCGCAGTGTCGCGATCGATCAGCTCCTAACAATTTGTTGTTTCGCAGATATAGCGTAGAAAGTTTGGGGTGAGGGCATGATGCCCCTTCATGTTTGGGAGGGTTAAGAGTAATCTCGTTAAACATTCATACCAACAAAATACACAGCAGGATTGCTATAAAAAAAGAGTGACAATTATGGAGCATCAATGAGAGTTCGCGTTGGAAGAAACAACGACTGTGTTATCTGAATGACCAAAGCTACATCCAGTATTTTAAATGTGTGTAGCGCATCAGGAGATTTTCTGGACATAGTCAAAACGATTGCTCTTTATATAGCCTTTACAGCCTTGCGCGGGATTCGGCCATTGCGTGACACAAATGACACAGTGCACCGAGGATTTTCTTTGCTGTCAGCCTGTGTGATTTCCAAATATGGCAAGTGGTGGTTGTGTTGATGTTAATTTCTTTCGAATAGCCAATCAAATTTGAATTTTATGGAGGTCATACATTGCACTCCTTCTACTATGGATCACGGAATATTTATAGAGCTATGACATCACCAAACTCGTATTCTGATCAGATATTGTGTTGTGTTCAGCCAAGGCAACATGTGTAGTGTTCGACTTGAATATGCGAATATGAAATCAGGAGGAGAGAGGGGATATTATATTTCATCTTTATGAAAATATTGAATATTGTTGGTGTTCCTCCTTCCTCCCTGATTGTGACCACTGTTGCAACAACTCGAGACGAGTCCAGGGCTCCGTGAATTTAATAGTCATCTGTGATCCGTATTTCATTCCCCGAAACGGAATGGAATTTCAACGACTGTCTCAGCAGAGTTTACCGCGAGCAGATAATAAGAAAAGATTTTTTTCCCCCGCCGCAACGCGGCCGGGGACTTTAAAATTGTTCTTGCTTCTATGTGTCCGTGGACGTCCGTGGATGTCCGTGTACAAATGTATGTCCGTGCATGTCTGTCTGATAACTTCCAAACGCTTTGTAGGATTCTTCCGAAATTCGGCATACGCATTCCTTGCGACAAGACGCCAGTTGGTATTGCATTTCAGCAACATCTGCCTGAAGGTGGCGCCACTGCGGCAAAATGGGTCTTGCTTCTTTTTTGTCCGTGGATGCCTGTTAAAAAAAATTCGCAAGTGATAACATCCAAACGCTTTGTCGGATTCTCCCGAAATTTGGCATACGCATATCTTACGACAAGACGCTGGTTGCCATTGCATTTCAGCAACATCTGCCTGAAGGTGGCGCCACTGAGTTCGCTTCTTCGTGTCCGTTCCAGTTAAACTGGATCTTGCTCTCTTTGTGTCTGTGGATGTCTGTTCAAATTCTTCACAGGCGATAACTTCCAAAAGCTTTGTCGGATTCCTTCGAAATTTAGCATATACACTCCTTGTGACCAGACGTGATTTGGTATTGCGTTTCAGCAAGACCCACCTGAAGGTGGCGCCACTGGGGTCTTGTTCCAATCTTATGTGTATGTCCGTGGTTTCCATTCAAATTCTTCACAAGCGATAACTTCCAAATGCTTTGTCTAATTAGGCATCCCTAGGAGGATGCCTTATGTGTTTGTGTTTTTTTGTGTGTTTTTTCTTCTTTCTTCCACTTCTCGCTGCTAGTTTTGAATTTCATGTCGCTCTAAATGAAGGACACCATTGTTGTTCAGTCCTTCTATTCCACATCATATGATTTACACTAAAGCTTTTGCAGGAACCATTTTTTATTTCAGAAGTATAATGTGAAATAACTGGCGGGGGAATCCCCACAGTACCTAACCCCTGTTAGTTTTGAATTTGGTGTCGCTTAAATGAAGGACAACATTTCCTTCAATTTTGCTATGAAATCATTCTATTCCACATCATATGATTTACCCTACAGCTTTTGCATGAACCATATTTTATTTCAGAAGTATAATATGAAATAACTGGCGGGGAAATCCCCGCAGTATTGGGTTTTGAATCTCGTGTCATCTTAAATGAAGGACAACATTTTGCTATCAAATAATTCTATTCCACATCATATGATTTACCGTAAAGCTTCTGCACAACCATTTGTGTCCACACATGTAACTTACTATATTAATTACAACTGAGTTCCTAAAGTTTGGGTGCATACTGTGCATATGATCAATTTCTTGAATTGAATTGAATTCGACCTTGTGGTTCTTCAGACTGACGGATGATGGCATGCAGCTCTCAGTGTGGTTGTTCCATGTGAAAGGGAGCTTTCTGTGGCTTTCATGTCAGCACACCTACCACTACCCACCCCTATGGCGTCGAGCCGCACTCTCTATCTCCCAAACTAGCCCTCGCCCGACCCTCATATGTTGTGTTTGAGCATATATATCTCCAATATATCTTGGCAGAAGTTGAAATTTGTGTGTTGTCTGCAACATTAAGATAATCCTGCCACCCCTCAATGAATTGCAACCCCAAAAGGTTACAATCTATCAGGCACAGACTCATGTTTTTGTATTTGGTAAGTGGGTCCCTTGTCCATACATCTTGCTTGGAATTGTTTTCGTGCCAATCCGCCTCTGGGTGGCGCCACCTGGGGCTAAGTTAAAATTGCATCTCCAGACAATAACTTTTGAAAACCTTAAGGATTCTTTCCAAATTTGGTGTGTGGGCACCTTGCCTCAAGATCTGACTTGAGAATGTTTATCATGTTGATTCGCGTATAGGGGGACCACCTGAAAGCTAAGTTAAGTGTTTCCCGATAATAAATTTTGAAAACCTGAACCGATTCAATTTGGTGTGTAGGTACCTTGCCTCAATTTCTCGTTTGGCATTATTTTTCATGCCGATCCACATATAGGTGGCGCCACTTGGGGGCAAATTTAAAATTATGTTTCCGGACAATAACTTTCTAAAACTTGAATGAATTGTTTCCAAGTTTGGTATATGAATACATGTAGCTTACCTGAAGGTTTCGCTTGGGATTGTTTTTCTTGTCGATCTGCTCATAGGTGGCGCCACCTGTAGGCCAAGATAACATTTTCTATTTCCAAATCTTGCCTCAAGATCTCGGTTTTTATGCCTATCTGCCTATACATGGCAGACAATAACTGCTGGACATGAATGAATTCTTTCAAATTTTTCCCTCCTGGTATCTTATGGGGTCATGTTAATGATGTTTTTCCTAAGTTTTACGTTTTTACTTCCTTCACAAATAACGAATGTTTCCTTTATTAAAGATACAAAAAGGATGCCTTCTCGATCGTATTCGATCGACTGTATCTAGTTTCTTCAATATTTGGCATATGCATTCCTTGTGACAAGATGTTGATTGGTATTGCATTTCAGAAAAATTGCTTGTAGGTGGCCCCACTAGGGTTCTTTCCGTTCTTTTTGTGCTGCAAGCAATAACTTTGAAACGCTTTGAAATGTCGCTCGAAATTTGGTTTCCGGGCAACAACTGCTCATCGAATTCTTCCCAAATTAGGCATGCATATACATTATACCTTGCGATGAGATGATGCATGGGATTGCGTTATCCACTTCGGCTTAGTTGGTTGACGCCACCTGATGACAAAAACTGAAATTTGTTTTTGGCCAATAACTTAAGGACTGCATGCTCATCGGATTCTTCTCAAATTTAGCATGCATGTACCATGCCAGGAGATATTGGATAGGATTGCCTTTCACTCACTAGCACTCACAGGTGGCGCGACCTGGTGGCAAAATCCAAAATTTGTCTCCGGGTAATACCATGACCTAAGATGTCGCTTGAGATTGCGTTTCGCCCACTTGCGAGCAATCACTTTGAAACGCTTTGAAATGTCGCTCGAAATTTGGTTTCCGGACAATAACTTGAGAACTGCTCATCGAATTCTTCCCAAATTAGGCATGCATATACATTGTACCTTGCCACGAGATGTTGCTTGTGATTGCGATATCCACTTCTTCTTAGAAGGTGGCGCCACCTGGTGTTCAAATCAAAATTTGTTTTCAGCCATTAACTTGAGAATTGCTCATCGGAATCTCCTCAAATTTAGCATGCATGTATCATGCCAGGAGATGTTGCGTGGGATTGCCTTTCGCTCACTTGTCCTTACAGGCGGTGCCACATGGTGGCGAAATACCAGATTTGTTTCCGGGTAATAACTTGAGAACCGCTTGTCAGATTCTTCTTAAATTTGGTATGAATATACCATGACATATGATGTCGCTTGGGATTGCCTTTCGCCCAATAGCGCCTACATGTAGCATCACCTCGTGTCAAATCTAAATTTGATTTCGCTCACTGGATTTTTCTCCAATTTGGTGTGCAGATACCATGCCATGATATTACAACACATATAAGGAAAGTGAGAAGAGGTGCCGACATACTGACAGAGTCACATGGCTTCAAAGTATAGTCTTATGTCCCTTGGGATTGTGTTTCGCCTGCTTCTGCATACTGGTGGCGACACCAGGTGGAAAAATCTGAAATATGTTTCTGGCAATAATTTGACAACTGTTCATCGGATTCTTCTCAAATTTGGTATTCTTATGCCATAAGATGTCACTTGGGATTGTGTTTCGCACACTTGTGTTACAAATGTAAATTTGTTTTCCAGGCAATTACTTGAAGACCCCTCTTCAGATTCTTCCCAAAGTCTGTATGCTGATACATGCACCATGTCTTGAGATGATGATTGCGTTTCGCCCACTTGCTCCTAGAAGTGGCGACACCTGGTGGCAAATTTAAAACTTGGTTTCCGGATAATAGGTTGAGGATGCCTTCAACTTCTCGTCAAATCTGGTTTGCAGATAATATGCCATGAGATGTCACTTGGGGTTGCTTCTCGGTTACATAATTTCCATGCTTCACTGCATGGAAACTATATTACAGAAGCAATCAGCGTTCAGCCAACCCTTCTGAGTTGATTTAAAAACTTGGGAAGGCAGAAAGACCCTTCCGCATCCAACGCCTATGAAGTAGCAGTTGCCTCCCTCATGTATATCCCCCGAGACCAACAATGCTAAAAATTATTGCTGTTAATTCGGCGGCGGACTTAGCATCCTCTGGCTGCTTGTTTCTATGTTATAGAGGTCAGGGTTATAGTAGAAAGTTAAAAACTGCAGTAACGTGGGTTTTTCTTCGGCTTGGCATCAGTAAGAATGGATTTACTTGAACCAAAGATGAGAGAATATTTTAACATATTTGGTAGAAAAATAAATTTATATTTATTAATTTTAATTGGACTAGGATAGAAAGTGGATCTGGAGGCCGATTTAGGGGCGATAACTCTGTTGACATAATTCCTGGTTATCACCCGTGATTCGCACATTTCTGCCCCTAATTAGGCCTCCAGATCCCCTTTTACCACTTATCAATGTTAATTGTTATCGTACCTGTCATAAAGGAATTGGGTCTACTATAGTAGGAAAATATGTCATATTCTCAGATTCACTGTCAAGCCTTCAAGCGATTGAGAGTGGAGCATCAACTCAACCCACCATTTTGAACATTCTACAATTATATGATCGTAGATTTCATCAACAGATTTATGTTGTGTTTTGTGGCATGCTGAATAGGGAATACTGAAGCTGACGAAATGGCTAAGGCAGCTTTAGATAATGATGGTGATCCTGGTGGAATCCTATATAGCGATTTCATGTTTTTTTGGCGTGTTGTGTTGGTTACTTCTGGATTGCTGGGTTGTGGACCTGTTTTTGTTGGAATGGTTCGTTGCTGTATAGCTGAAATATTGCCGAACTCGACGTTAAACCTTAATTCTCTCTCAATCCTTAATTGCTAGGGGCCTGAAACTTACCACACAATACCCTTGGGTCAAGCTCTATCAGAAAATGTAAAGAAATCCAAGATGGCAGCGGCGATGACGTCACAGTGAAGTCATTTTCAACATAGACATTTTTCTACTTTTGTCATTTCTTCACAAACTGCGTGATAAATTGGTAGATAATAGTCTGATGAGAAATAAAATAGTTTTGTCCATTTTTCCTGGCAGAAAAATCGAAATAAATGAAGAAAACATCAGTTTTCTGGTGCCCACATGTCCGCAATTTTGAATTTACCCATGATCCTCTGCTCGAGGGTCATGCATATAGGCTTAAATGACCACAATATGATAATCTACAAAGTCACGGAGTGTCAGCTCTCAAGTTTTTGTTGTTCCGGAGATAAGTTTGGTAGTGGGGGCCACAATGCCCCCCCCCCCCAAAAAACCCCTGGTAGGGTAAAGTACATGTATCCAATGTCCACTGTTCCATAGTCGAAAATGGTCGGGTGCGCTGGGGTAATTGACAACCTCTAACCCCAAATTTACTATCATGGACGCGCGTGCAATATATCAACGCTATAAATATGCACTTGTAACACTTACAGAAAGCAGAATAAAGCAAAAATCATTTAATAGATATGAGACGGAAATTGCCGAGAGGAAGACGAAACGTGACGGACGATAAAACAAGTGCTTCAAATATTTGAGAATTGAATGTGAAAACTAAAGCTGAAAAACAAAAAAATATATATATGTATAAAAAATAAAATAAGAATGGATTGGTGCGTGACGTTGAGGGCTGTGTACTTGGTGTGCATGCAGTGAATTGGTGCCCTCTACTGAAGAACTATCAAGAAATAGTTCACTAATAAATTCAAGTATTGTGATGTCACGTAAATGGAAGCGACAGTAATTTAAATACAAACTGACTTGTTCATTTCAAGATATGGCGCTCATAATTCTTATGAATTGAAAGAGCCATCCAGATTTAAAAATTAATTGATTGATTACAAGAAGCAGGGCACAGGGTAAACGGAATGGACCGCGGACACCACGAACTTATGAAGTAGCAATGCTTGTACACGTTGGTCAACGTTGATTTTACCTATTTTTCTTTTGGTGGGAAATTGCTGCATGAAAGCACAAGGAAACGAGCTTATAGTGTGTTCAATTCACCATACCAGTTTTTGTGGGTATACAGTTTGGTGGTTCGTCTCCAATATAAATATCGCTCGACCCGCGAGTTTGTAAAAATAGTTACCTTCTCGAGGATTAAAAACTTGAAAAACAAAACTGTTAGATTTAATGATCGGTTGTCTCATTTTACCGTACATCCTGTTTACTGGAACGTTTTCGGCCCAATATATAAGCTAATTGAACACTCACGAACAATTTGAAAGCAGGATACAGAATAGTTTTGATACCTCCTTCAACATTACCACAACGAACATGTAGACCAAATGTTTTTCTCTATTCATTTGCCATCAACCGGATAAGATGAGCCGGAAATAATACCTCTAACCCTCAATTTAGTCAATTACAATATACAATGACCTTTAGAAAGAATAACCACACGCATTTAGCATTTACTCCTTCAATGCACAATTTGCTAGTTACGTTTGATAATCTAATTTTCCAATTTGTATAACAATATAATACTATAATCTCATTATACTGATGAAAATGTCAAACGCAGAACAGTGTGAGATTTGTATCGTTATGCCGTCACCCATCTACGATGCGCCGGGGTACTGCATTCTATGTTAGATATTATTAACTGTTGACGGGGAAATATGTATTTATTACAAGCGTCTGGTCCGTCATTCATTTTCAGCCGTCGTCCATTAGAGACTATCCGCGTTCATAATCCAAAGACCTATTCCATATTCCATATAAAAGTATTAGCACCAAATTCAAAAAGACAATCATAGTATACATAAACATAGGCTAGTTTCCCGTATGAGAGAAGCGACCCCAGTTTTCAATGATGCCATTGAATGAGGTTTCAAAAATATCAAATTCGTATCACTGATACATACATGTACATATGCACCTCTCAGAGGCATTCGCTCACTCCCGGAGGTATAAAAGGCTCCATACGGAGTCATCTGTCTATCTGGCCGTGTTTTGTGATTCCTGGATGAAGTCTTAAACTATTATTTCATAATAAACTGTATTTCTCGGAACATTAGGGATACTGGTGGTATATCCAAACAAGAATTATACTCGTATAAACCATAGTTTCGTCAATTAATGTGAAAGTTCGACAAAATTCAACTAAGAAGGAGTGAACTTTTTTTTATTTTAGCCGATTGGACTACCGGACATATCTATTGTGCATCTAGAGTTATAAAAATACAGCAAATTACAATTAAACGGATATACGCGATATCAGAAATAGATGTACAACAGCGCAGCATCATTTTCTACACCTGTTCCGGTACTAACAATCGCACGCTTTGGATCGGCACCTTGATGTATTCTATGGTTATTGAGTTATTCCTAATTTGACCCGTAAATTGATCCTAAAATGACCTCAATTCCAATAATTAACGAGCTAGTCATACCTGTGTTGAAGTCATACAGTACATAAAGCCAATTTAGCGTAGATAACCATTGGTAAAAAACATCACAATGGAAATTAACTTAGGAACGACTTTGACCAGTTTTGACCTTATTTAACCCCAAAAGTGACCCAGAAATGACCTTTAATGTCCAAAATCTGGGTGGTATCCCCTCCCACCTTGAACCCTAGCACATAAAGTACTAATTTAGCATGGGTACCCATTTGTAACAAACAATGCCATCAAAAGTTACATTTCGTTCTTTGGCCGGCCTACTATCATGTCCGTCGGCAATCTCCGGAAATATAACGCTCACTGAGCCTTTATCCGCCCTTCCAAAGCATCAATGGAATGCACGCCATCAGACATGGTATCCGACAATATCGTCGGCCATATGCCCAGCATAAATGGCGCGTGGGGTTTCTCCACATAGCCATACAGCGAGAGAGAGCTGGAGTCGAACCCGTACTGCGCGCTCCAGAAGCGGGCACGTTATCCACTGCACCACGAGTCAGCTCAAACCAGGCAAGGTTGAAAATACCCTAATATACCTGCCAGAGGGCAAATCTATATACGGCTATGGTGTAGGCCCAATCGGGAACCCACGCATGAACATTTGCGCTATAGAATTATTGGGGTGGTCATTTGTTTTTCTTGTGGATTTTACTATCTGGTGTGGCACCTTGTTTTCTTTGTCTCACGATGTAGAAAACGATGGTAGGGGTCTCGAGGCCATGCGTTGACTTTTGTTGCAAACTGCTGATGACGCATGCGCAGTAGGCAGGCAGATCGAGGTGGACGTTTTGGGGTTTAGGTGGACTCATATTGGTCCGATGAGGGTCGTGTGAGGTCGTGAAGAACTCGTGGGGGAGTGTCCAACTGGACGGGTGTGGGTTGGAACTGACGTCATTCTGCGCATGAGCAGTGGAAAAAGGGTATTTGAATGGACGTTTTGTGTTTGAGAAGGACCCATAATGGTCCGATTGGGCCGTGTGAGGTGTCATCGTGAAGCAGTCTTGGGGGACCACCCGACTGGTCTAGTGTGTTGTCCGTTTTCAATATTCTGCGCATGTGCAGGCAGAGAATTGTGGGAAAAGGGCATTGGAAGGGACGTTTTGGGGTCGAGGTGGACCCATATTGGTCGGATTGAGTCGTGTAGGGTATCAGTTTGAAGCTCTCGTGGGGGAGCTTCCAACTGGTGTGGAGTAAAAGTAGCGCAATGGTACGCATGCGGAGGCAGGAAATGGTGGGGAAAGGGCATTGGAATGAACGTTTTGGGGTCGAGGTGCGCCCATAGTGGGCATACTGGGTCGGGGAGGGCACACATGTGAAGCACTCCTCCAGGCCAATCATGAGTGGGTGCATGTTTTCACAGAAAAAAAAAATGAAAATGAGAATGTTGTTGTTGTTGAGGATAGTATAGTCTCTCAATTTCGGGGAAGTAAAAGTCAAGGAAAGTAATCCAGTTTAGTAGTACAGAAAGCAGAAACTGTCAGGGTTAATTTTTTGGAAAATTTTCTGGGAAAAGTCCTGTTCTATTTATATATCACTCTGGAGTAGTAGGGAAAGGGGAGTTTCGGAGGTGCAATGTAGTGCGTTTGGAGGAGATTAGGGCCTTTTTACATCCGGCTACCTGGTAGAGTTAGCTGTGTGTGCGTGTGTGGAGGAGGAGGAGGAAGAGGAGGAGGAGGGAAGAGGAGTGAGTAAGTGAGTGAGTGAGTGAGTGAGTGAGTGAGTGAGTGAGTGACGCGTGCCCAACGCCCCTCTTAACGCATGGACGTACTAACGATGAGTGAGTGAGTGAAAGTGAGTGAGTGAGTGAGTGAAAGTGAGTGAGTGAGTGAGGCGTTGTGAGTGAGTGAGTGAGTGAGTGCGGCGTGCCCAATGCCCGTCTTAACGCATGGACGCACTGACGATTGTGAATGAGTAAGTAAGTGAGTGTGAGTGAGTGAGTGGTCATATAAGGTCGTTTGTATACTGCGCGCGATGACGTCACTTCCGACGATGTCCATTGATGACGTCACTGTCATCAAGGGTCATGGGCCAATGGTCAGAATATGTGCGTGTGATTGGATGGTTGACAATGTGTAAAGGCGTTGCGATAAGGCGTTAAGGCGTTGAGATAGGTCGTTAAGGCGTTGAGGCTGGCGTTGAGGTGTAATGATAGGGCGTTTAAGCGTTGATGGGCATCACGGCATTCCGATGAATTAGTGACAATTCCATGGAATGTGTATGGGATATCTTCTGAGCTATTTCACCAGGGCGTTGAAGCGTTAAGCGTCAAGCGTATCATAAAGACGTGCTCAGAGGACGTCCTTATTTCACCATGAGCACTACGTTGCCGAAGCGTTACGTCGAGCCAACGTTCAAGCCGATGCTATTATTGATACAGCCCAAGCCTCTCAGTACCAACGCATGCGTTGTCATCTTATCACGCTCATAGATGACACCCAATGGGTGACCTGGGTATATCTTCTGCTGCATAAGAAACAGATAATATCCGAAGAGGATACCAACACAACTACCCGTTCCCAGAATCTGCTGACCCTGAGGCATTTCAAACCTTTATGGAGACGCGGCAGGAGACGGGAAATTATCTTCTTCAACCCCCAACATAATGATGTCCGTCCATAGATGATCGACAATGCATAAGGCGTTGGGATAGGGCGTTAAGGTACTGAGACGAGCGCTAAGGCGTAGCGACGGGCGTTGACTGGCGTCACTGCCTTTAGATGAATTAGTGTCATTTCCATGGAATATCTATGAAAAATCTGTGCTATTTCACCAGGGCGTTGAAGCGTTAAACTAGGCGTTGGCGGGCGTTACTGTCCATAAAAGCAATCGTATACTAAAGACGTGTACAGTTGACGTTCCATTAAGTGGACACTCTACTACGATGTTCACGTCTTCGACTTGTTCGAAGCCTTTCATCGCCTGGACAGTTTACGTCGTCACACACGTGCACGCCATGAAGTACCCACGCATACATGTGCAGAGTGTGATATAGTTTTTAGGCATCCCAGTCAATTGAGACATCACCATAATATCATACACGGAACACGCACGCCACTCTCGAGACCGGATATTTCAGTTCCCATGGAAATGCATCCTCGAATGGAAGAACCCATGGATGTCGATCCGCCGCCCGAACTGAAGAGCTGATGGAGATTGATCCCAGTGTCGAGGAACCCTTCCATCTCCCTTCCCTGCGTCCTCGAATGTAAGTACCCATGGAGGTCGATCCACCGCCCCGAATTGAAGAGCCAATGGAGATTGGTCTCAGTGTCGAGGAGCCCTTCCATCTCCCTTCACTGCCTACCAATGGGAGAAGTAAGAGCTCGGAGCTCCAGTATCCTGGACTGCCCGAAGACGCTTAGGACAAACGGATCAGAGCGAACATAGCCGAAATTGAACTTTCTGAAATGGCGGCTTCTGATTGGACAAGAGCCTACGAGAATTGTAAACATATCCAACGTACTGGAGGAGGTAATAAAATGATTGACCTGTCATCCTTGTTGTTGTTGTTGTTGTTCTTTGTTCAGAATACTGCTCAATTGACCATTATATTCCCGGAGATGTCCGGACATTGCCGGAGATTCCCGGATATGACCGGTGCGATAACAATTAACACTGATAAATCGTAAAAGGGCATATTGGGTGACATTTCCTCACGCACGAAAGCTTCACTAGGATACCCTAACCGGTCCATTTGGACCAAAGATAGGTCCCTTGATTGCCCAAACATGTCATTGCCACGCCCAAAATGACATCTTACTACTGCCCAACTGCGCATGAGTAGCACGATGCGACTTTCATCAAAAACCATACCATTCGTCGTCTACATGCAAAGAACTACGAGATGACACCCCACATGGTCCATTTGGACCACGGATGGTCCATCTCTACCCCAAAAACATTCCTTCACACCCCAAAATGCCCACTTTGACTACTACTCCTGCGGATGACGTCACCGATGACGTCACAGATAGCGTGGACATCCTTTAAGTCGTGGTCTACACACTGAGGTCTTCATTTTGACACCTCACACGACGCATTCGGACCAAGAATGGTCCCTCAATCACACCCCCACGCACCCCCAAAACGCCCGCTTTCGCTACTACTCCCACTGTTGACGTCACCAATGACATCACAGATGACATGGGCATCCCTCAAGTCGTGGTCTATACCACGAGAGCTTCAATGTGACACCCTACCCTACGGCCTATTAGGAGCAAGAATGGCCCCTCAATGACTCAACAGACCCCCACGAATCCCTAAAATGCCTGTTTTCTATACTACGGCCAGACTGCGCATGCGTAGAATGATAAAACCGGACCAATCGGACCATTATGAGTTCATCTCGACCTCAAAACGTCCATCCCAATGCTCTTTTCCTACTGCGGATGCGCAGATACACGCTATTTCCACCCCACACCCATCCAGTTGGACGCCCCCCCCCCCCACCACGAGAGCTTCAAACTGATACCTCCCACGACCCACTCGGACCAATATGGATCCACCTCGATCCCAAAACCTCCCTTCCAATGCTATTTTCAAACAATAGACTGTTGAAAACAAAGGGCACACTAGTCCAGTCGGATGGTGTCCCTCGAATGCTTCACGATGACACCTCATACGGCCCAATCGGACCAATATTGGCACACCGCGCCCCCAAAACGTCCATTCAAGTTATCTTTTCTACTGCGCATGCGCAGAATAACGCGAGTTCCACCCTACACCCATCCAGTTAGACGTTCCCCCACGAGTGCTTCACGATGACACCTCACACGACCCAATCGGACCACTATGAGTCCACCTAGACCCCAAAACGTCCACCTCGATCTGCCTGCCTACTGCGCATGCGTCATCAGCACTTTTCAACAAAATTCAACGCATGGCCTCGAGAATCCTCCCATCGTCTACATCGCGAGACAAAGAAAACAAGGTGCCACACCCCATAGTAAAATCCACCTCAATACTTCCATACCGCAAATGTCCGCCGTTTGGGCCTACACCATAGCCGTATTTTGATCTACCCTCTGGTGGGTATATTGGGGTATTTTGGCCTTGCCTAGTATGGGCTGACTCGTGGTGCAGTGGATAACGTGCCCGCTTTTGGAGCGCGCAGCACGGGTTCGATTCCAGCTAGGACCAGGAGGATTGCCCTTCTCTGACTGTATGGCTATGTGGAGAAACTGAGGGATCCCCACTCGCCATTTATGCAGAGCATATAGCTGGCGATATTGTCGGGGACCATGTTTGATGACGTGCATTCCAATGATGCTTTGGAAGGGCGGATAAATGATTATTGACCATTATATTCCTGGATATGGCCGGACATTGCCGGAGATTCCCGGACATGACCGGTGCGATAACATTGATAAGTATCGAAAGGGGATCTGGAGGCCGATTTAGGAGCAGAAATGTGCGAATCAGGGGAGATAACCAGAAATTGTGCCACCAGAGTTATCGCTCCTAAAACGACCTCCAAATCCACTTTATATTCTACTAATATCCCAAAGGCCAGGAAATGTATCGGATCAACTTCCGAACGGGGTTGTCTCGTATTATGCCCATTGTCGACATGACAAAAGGGGAGATAACCCTGTTTGAAAGTTGGTATCAAATATCACTCCCTGATAATGGAAATGCCCGGTCCTAAACAAATATGGAATAAATCGAAGATATTTTTTCTCGTTCTAGCTCAGTAAAACAGAGCTGGGTAAGAATACAAACGAACTTACTCCCAGAATTCCGTAGCAGGATCAGTGAAAGTTTCTACGTATCCGTTCGTAGTATTGTTTGACGTCGACCCGGAATACGTCACAGAACAGATGGTTTGGGATTTGTTCTGCATAAATCCGATGGTTCCATTTGTCGATGTGTTTTCACTGCGCACGCAGCGTTCCATACACTGTTGGGAGTTCCAGTCGTTACCGCAATGAGACCAGGGAAGCCGTGTGGTGAACGAGGCGAAGAGGTAATAGATCACCCAAGCTATTATCACGTTGTAACAACACTGGGTGAAAATGTTGAGGGCCGTCATAGCGCAGCCCACACCTACCAGACAAAATAGCAATGCAGATAACATCCTCATTCATATACCCTTCAACATGCGTAAGAGACCACATATATTGGGAGACCGGATCTGTTTTAACCCTACCTGGCCTGGGGGGGCCCCCCACCAAACTTTCTGAGATATCTCCGGAACGACAAAAAATAGAGAGCTCAAACCCCGTGACTTTATAGTTTATCATATTGGGGTCATTTTGAGCCTATTTACATGACCACCGAGGAGAGGATCATGGGTAAATTCAAGATGGCGACCATGTGGGGTCCCAGAAAAGTGATGTTTTTGTCATATTTCTTCAAAATTTCTGCTTTTCTGTGATGAAAAGTGGGCAAAAACTATTTTATTTCACATCACATAAATATTTACTAATTTATCAAGCTGTTTTTGCGGAGAAATTGCATAAATAAAAAATTCGGAAAATCTGACCGAAAAATCGACCAAAAAATGCCGTTTTTGAAAATGACGTCACTGTGACGTCATCAAAGCGGCCATCTTGGATTTTTTTACATTTTCAGCCCCCTAGCTCAAAGGGTAAGAAAAATAATTAGTGGGGGCCATTTCGCCCCCCCCCCCCCACCCCTCCCGGTCACGACAAGTCCCAGGCCAGATAGGGTTAAGAGACCGTATCCCGGTCGAAGGATGTGACTTCATAAGGCAGTGGAAGTTACTATAAGTTATACCAGTGTCTTGCGTTGGTATACAGGCTGATATTTCGTCGAGAAGATAAATATTTTCACGAGCCCGAAGGGCGAGTGAAAATATTTATCTTCGAGACGAAATATCAGCCTGTATACCAACGCAAGACACTGGTATAACGAATTTATCACATTGAAGAGCTATTTTTCTGGTTGGTTTAACATATATCACCAACTCAAAAGAAAAACAGGCATAACTCAACGTTGAACAACGACAACGTAAGACATCGTGAGTCGGACAGGCAGCTTCGATCTCTTTTCGATCTGTTCCGCGATGAACAATAAACTGGATGAAATACTTAGCTGACATTCTGACGTTCCTGTTTATGTGGCATATAAAGCTTTGGATGATAATTTATTTCTTATCTTCATCCGCAAATACACAATTTGCCTCGCACAACTTGTTCCAGTAGCGGAACTCGCCCATACAAACTCGCGCAGACAAATTCGCCTGAAACAGGCTTTGCCTGCAGGTGTTGCACGCGCGTCCTTGACTGCGTTGGTATATGGGCACGCGCGTCCTTCACAGCATTGGTATACGAGAATTCTGAATTGGTATACCAACGGTGGATAACGAATACGGTCTAATGCACTATGGTAATTAACCAATCAAAACCCTACAATTTACTCTGAAATGTGATAATAGATGATATCCATGTTTCAGTTCCTGAATACGGGAAATTTGATCAGTCTTTTTGCTGATTTGCCGCACAAGTTTATGGGGATAGATTTCATAATACCATGGAGGAGTCTCAGTATGTAAACCCCGATTAGTATGAAGCCCTCAGGACCCAGTTGCTGAATATTAATTTAATATAGAGAATATATATAGAGACTTATAGATTACAGTTATGAAATTCGAATAAGTTACCTTGGAAGATAGGCGATATTTTCCATGCCATGATGGAACCACGTGACATAAACTGCCCGAATGCGGATTCCATGAAGACCACAGGGATCCCGATAACCAACACCGCAAACAAATACGGAATGAGGAATACACCTGCAATATAACAAGGACCAAAGTTTTTCATATATAATCCATTGAACAAGTTTCCCAGAAAATTATACGGCTTTACCAATGTATCTGCTTCATTATAGAAGTCATCCTCGCTAAAACCATAGGTATCTCTATACTAGATACCCTGTTACACATGAGAATGAATCGCGTTTATGGAAAATGCAACTGTAAATTTCAGCCAATCGACAAAGCAACAACATGTATATACTGACCAATAAGATAACTTGTTTTACGCGATCATGGCATGTTATAATGCAAACAGATTCGCATACACTGAAAGTTTTTTTTTTTTTTTTTTTTTTTTTTTTAATATATTTTTTTTTCAGGTATGACAATATCGTATTATATGTACACCATTTTACATAATTTATAGGAAACATGCAAATCATTTACAGCTCTTTGAGATTCAAAATTCCTCATAAATTTTGTTGTTATTTTTTTTTTTAAAGATTCTCAATAACGAAAGGTGTATTTTGATTGATAGAGTTTCCATACCTGTTTTCTTTTTATAGACAAACAAAGAGGAGCAGATAAAATTTTGAATATTTGTGAGTACACAACAAACTAAATAATATAGAAAAAGATAAACATCATCGTAGCAGTAATACCCATCTAGACCACCTGTCACGGAAGGCATCATATTTACACTCAATAAAGTAGCTAACCTTTTCAGTTTCGTAATATTTTGATAAAAGTTTCTTCATGGTATTTTTATTTGGCGTCACTTTTTTAAGTTTACTCTGATATACATATCGTTTTGCTAACAGCAAAATTGTGTTAAATACATTGTCGTTATACAAACCTCCGAATATAATCAGTTTGCAGGTTACATTCACAATTCTAATACTTTCTACGTATTCAGAGATCCAAAGGAAAAAATTATGCCAAAAATCTTTCACCACAGGACAAGCAAAAAATAGATGACTAAGTGTTTCCCTTTCCTTTCCGCAGAAATCACACAGATCAGAATCTTTTATCTGTACTTTATGCAGAAAGGAATTGGTAGCTAAAATTCTGTTGGTTAGACGATATTGAAACCATCTCAGACTTACATCCTTTGTACATTTGAATGGCAAGGTGTGTATTTTATCCCATTCTTGGTCGTCGATACTTAAAACAGACTCCCATTTCTTTTCGCTGGTTGGTTTTCTATATTTCGATGTAACCAGTATTCCATAGAAAGGTTTCGTCCCTTTATCATATTTCGTTAAAACTTCAATAAAGAAAGGTCTTATAGGGTAGGGCAGTTTCGTGTATACGGGCCCAACACATTCTACGAACAATTTTACCGCATTCTTTATTCCAGAATACTGCAAGAAATTTATTTTTATTTTATATATTTATTCTAACTCTTCCAGTGTATAGAATATACCATTTTGATCGAAAAGGTCATTTACGAAACGTATACCCCTTTGATACCACTTTTTATAGAAAACTGGTTTATAACCAACCTTTATGTTATCATTAAACCATATCGACTGCGACATTGCCTGATCAATGCTTGTTATTTTAAGTTTCTTCATAAACTCACACCAAGCCATCAAGACATCTTTCCAAAAATCATTACCAATTGATTTACCTAACGTTGCTATTTGCTGGGGGCCACAATCTTCCAAGCAGTATGAAACATTTAGATTATAATACAGAATGTGTTTACTGGGAGACGGGTGTTGAACCATTCTACGAAAACAGGAGATTTTAATGGATTTTACAAATTCATCCAAATCAACCATTTTCACTCCCCCCTTGTTATATCCTTGTGAAAGTTGTATTCTTTTCACTCTATCATTTCCACCCCAGATGAATTTGTATAATATATTTTTAATGGTTTTAAGAGTTTTCTGGGGTGGATCTGGTAGAGTAAAAAGCAAATGATTCAGTTTAGGAATCGCTAATGTTTTCACTATAGTTATTTTACCTAAAGTTGTTAATGATCTTTTTGACCAGTTTCCTAATAAATTTTGAATTTCTTTAATTTTTTCAGTATAATTAATCTCCACCATATCTTTCATCCCCAAAGTGAATGTGACCCCCAGCAATTTGAAGTTGTCCTGTGACCAGTCTAAATTGTAGGCTAGAGAAGATTTATCAGGTGGGTTTTTTTTACGTCCTAGACAGAAAATTTTCGTTTTATCTCTATTAACCTTTAGACCCGACATTCTACCGTACCATTCAAGTGTTTCCAAACACGATCTGAGAGAGGCATCGGAACCATCTAACAAAAGAGTTGTATCATCGCATACACTGAAAGTTGGCGGAACGCAGTCTGCTATTCAATACAGTCAAAGTCTGCCTGTGCTATCGTTGCACGAATCGAAACAGTACAGTAATATTTTACTCATTTTTTTATAGAAATATAGCCTGATTTTTACTCGTGCATGTAGCAGAAAACCACAAAATTATATATATGTTGTCTTGTGTATGCAAGAACAGATGTGATGATAGCAAACGGTATATTCATTCTCATGGAAACAGATTGTATAAGTATTATAGAAAGTTAAGCGAGAAGCTACAACGGGTCATGCGTCAGCAAAGAGTCATCCATTCTTTCACATTTATATCGGGAATTTTTTTTTTACCCCCATCTCTCGGATTGGGTCAAACTTAGACCCCTGCAGTGTAAAAATGTAATAATTACATATGCTATTACACCCCATGTGTTTTACCAAATAACATTATTACATATGAGAAAGGAAGCACAGATGGCATCTAATTCCAATAAACGGCACTTAATAAGCGGTTCGGTGCGGATTCACGTGCCCAGTTACACTCGTCCAGAAGGATGGATAGGCTAATCCATGTATCGCGATATGACCATTGTAGATAAAGGTTAAATCTATTGTTGGAATAGTCTTGGAATTTATTGGTAATTGTTAACATTGTTTTCGTATTTTATTCGAGTTCTCTGAGGCCACTAATACCCTGGGGGATGGATGGTACAGTCAGTAATACGGTCAACCAAAATTTTCACTGTTTGCAATAAAACACCCTATAATGTGCACTGGGGATATGCCACCAACTAATGTGGCATAAGTATTGCATTTCATTTAGTCAATGTAGTAACAATTATGAGATGGATGGAGCAAATTTTTCTGTTTTCAGAATACACAGCCAAATTTTCACATGTTGGTACCATGTGGTAACTGAATAGTAACCGCAAGGAAGGGCCCGGAACGGTACACCTCAGTACAGTACCAGTCAGTACTGACCAGTATCCACACAGTACCACTCAGTAACTGGTCAGTACTGATTGGATACTGTACAGTACCTCACGGAACAGGACTGAACAGTACTGCATGATTACTGAATAGTAACCAACCTGTTACTGTGCAGTACTGCTCAGTCACCTCTTGGAACCAGGCTGTCGCTAACTGACATGTACTGCTCAGTTCAGTTCTGACATGTGATTACCACACAGGAACTGTTCAGTTACAGCTCAGTACCTACATGTATGGTGGGCCTTTCCATGCAGTACCGTTCAGTAGTGTACAGCTCAGTACATGTCTGTGAAAAATTGCCTGTGTAGGGGAGGAGGCCAAACGTTTTACAGCGTGAAGTTAGGAGGACCAATATTTATTCTACTGCCTCCATCTGGATTCCTCCAGCCGACCCCCCTGGTAATAACTGAACCGTTCCTTGCAAACAGTGAAAACTTTGGTTGACCTTATTACTGACTGTACCATCCATCCCCCAGGGTATTAGTGGCCTCAGACAAAATTGGCGGCAACGTTAACGTAATTGCATATCTCTGAATCCCTAATTAAGTCGAGACTTCGATACTTCGGCAAGAAGTACTTTACTTCAACTGCTACAACCTGACAAACTTCTTGGCAGGTGTTGCCCATCTCGATGTTGAGTTATGTGCGCTCCTACAAAAGACGTCATACTTTGGGCCTTTTCCTCGGCTTCGAGAAAGTGTTGCACGGGCACCCAAATAGTCCCCCTCAGCAACATCTTATTAGACCACGAGTTAAAATCAAACTCGCAGCGAAACCGAACACCTATCATACTCCAAATACCACTGGCCTTCGGTTATTCGTCGCAACAGAGACAGAAACAAAAATTGAAACAATTCACATCTTTGGTAGAGGTTGCAGGACTCAACGGATCGAGATTTTTGTTTTGTTAGTGTTCTGAGGCCTAGTAGGCCTACTGAATATCAATACCCCAAGTGCTGAATATACATTGAGTTGTGGTGTAACGAGCCAGATCTATAACACGGGCACCACAGCTACAAGTGTGTGTACAAGCACAAAGTCATAAAATAATGTTGTTACTATCTGGAGTGTTGTTCGCGTAGACTCGGCGTATTATTACAGAGCCCTCATATTCTCCAAGAATCTGGATCCTTCTGTTGAGTTCAGTTTGACGATAACGACCTGCCTCTCCTACGCAAATCAGTTTATCTGTTAACCGACACATGCTGTAACACACCTATACCCCCCTAATATGAAGGTTAAACTTTTGTTTTAGCTGTGTTATTAGTGTTTTGTCAATCCATATCCGGCAACAGCGATTTGGTGTGGACCAACAAAGTGTGTGGATGGCAGTGATAAAATTACCTGTGTTATAATTATGTTCTTTATTCCCCTGTTTTTAATGTGACGTCTTGAATAATTTGAGCAAAACAAACTATTCAACATTCTTCGAAAATGTTTATAACAATTTCCATAAGAATTCTGTATCTGTTGAACCAATAAATGCTATAGAATAAGTGGACAATGTACAATTTCGTATCTGTTTAACCTCGAAATCATGCTATATAGTGAGTGGGCAATGTAAAAAAACTAAATCATGCTACTGAGTGCGTGAGTTGGCAATGTTAAAATGTGTATCAGTTGAACTAACTCATGAATAGAGTGGGTAATGTTAAATTCGGTATCTGCAATATAGAAAGTAATGCTCTGGAGCGATGTGCTATTCTATATCTGTTATACTAAGAAATGAGATATAATTAATGGAAAATGTAAAACTCTGAATCTGTTTAACCAAGACATGTCTTTTAAACCAAGGAATTCATTGTGTTAATGAGTGGACGATATAAAATTCAGTGTCTGTTAAACCAAGAAATCCCATAGAATGAGTGGGCATTGAGAAATTCTATATACCGATTCCCATCGTTGCGATCAGCAAAGGCACGCATATCGACCAAATCCGCTTGCCATTAGGCATCTATACCCAGACGCGGTTTCGATGATGCGGTCCTGTAGGTCAATGTAAAGTACATCTTCACCAGCCAAGTCAACTACATCGCGAAGCTCTCTACGCTGCCTTGACATTCTTGGCTGGTGGCAGAGGAATACTGCTCTGCGCCACCTAGTGGAAGTTTTAACGGCGAGAGACTTTTTGCCACCAGGAGTTGTTCCCCTTCAATCTCAAGTCGGCACACACGTGAGGCGATTCGTTATCGTTCGACCTTGCAGCGTGTCCCAAAATCTGATTCAATTGATCAGAAACACCGAAAGTGGCCGTGAAAGTGCTCTTCCTGTATCTTTTCGGTAGAATTTCCCCGCACATTTGACACAACTCATTCTTAGTGGGGGCCGTCATCTTGGGAAATCAACTACTACGTAACGCGCATTCTGATTGGATGCAGCACGCCGTCTCTGCATCCAATCATCAATGAGGATTAACATTCCAACTTTACTAGAGAAGTATGCCAAGGCAATGTACAGAGCAACGTGATGTACGTCGACTTGGCTAGAGAAGATGTGTAAAGTACAGGTGTCTTGCTTTTTTGACCAATCTCGGACTTGGGCTCCTTGTATCCCCTGGAGTTTAGCGGCTCGATAGAGGGCTGATAATGCACTATAGGCAGCTGGACTGTCAGACTGTAATACAACGTGTCCATCACCTTCTCCCCTCTCTTCATGGTGACAAATGATGAAGGAACCCGGCTCTATAGTTTTATACCTTCACAACAGGTATATCTTGGGGCGAGGTCGGGGTTTCTTTCTGATTTTTTTCTTTGGCTTCTGCCGGCAAGTGGCCAGTCCAACTCGTCTGATGATCGCTCTTCCTCTGTAAGCACCTGATTCACATCCGCCACGGCATCATCCAACGAGGACCATAAAACAGGGTGGAGGGTAAAATGCACTGTACCCCATCTAGCCGAGTCAATTTAGCAACGAAGGGACCGCGTCGGACGTACACATCGTGACACAAGTGGATGAGGTGGCCGTCCAGTTCACCAGACAAAACCCGTTTGAATTTTGTCCAACCCTCCCGGAACAGACGGAGGGTCTGCATCACAGATGACTCCCTCCTCCATGATATCGACCTTATCCGCATAGACGTACAGGAAGACCTCGAGGGTCGAGCTGAGAAACGCACGTATTATATGCTCCGCCATATGCTGGTCAGTACGTGAGTGACACAAGATGTGACTCTCCCTCGTATTTATAGGGAGGAAAAGTCCATGAAATGACATCAAAGGATCGAGTGTTCGGTCATTTTATTCGGTCATTTTTTATTCGTCGTCATCTCCATATGCCATTTGGTGGTGGGGCGTTGTTGTCGGGGCCCATTGCAAAGCATCCAAAATCTCCAGATGGGCCATTGCCGTGTTCAGTGACGCACGATCCGTAATGGTGAAGGGCTGGTCTTACAAGAGGGTATAATTGTGATTGAGGTAAAAGTACCGGAGCTGGTCCGTTTCCTTATATGCCGTAATAAATAGATAAGATTTAACTTGAAGGCCTTGGCTTGGTCCTAAAAAATGGTATAGGCGTAGTGGGGTAGGCTGGTGTTATCATGTATCCGAAAATTGTACAGGTCGGAATACGGGTGAGTAAAAAACAATGTCCACCTGTGGTTTTGTTCATTTATTCATATGAAGTTATAATTTACTGAGTATATGAATATAACATATAGAAGGATACTTCATCTCTCCACTATTTTCAACCATGGTATGTTTCATTCATGGAAGAAAATATCCATATATTGTGTATATACCAATGGCGCTCACAAAAGGAAATTGCATTCTCTCCATAACGCAGAAATGAGTGAACACAGCAGCTGATGAAGAAACAGGAATGAGACTGTTGCAAATTTTTCCAACGCCAAGTAACAACTCTCGGAGAGAAAGTCTTAAAGTGCATGAACTGAAAACAGCTAAATGTCGCTATATAGATGAAATATTGCTGAACGCGACATTAAACCTTAATTCTCTCTCTCTCTCTCTCTCTCTCTCTCTCTCTCTCTCTCTCTCTAAACATCTGAAGTGTCTCATTCCTGTGTCCGTTTTCATGCATTTTCACATGCGTCATTAGTATATACTCATTATCTGTATATTTTTGACCATAAATAAAACATACAATGGGTGGATATAGCAGAGAGGGAATACCCTTCGTTGTGTTATATTCATATACGCAATAAATTATATCTTCAGATGAATAAATGAACAAAACCACAGACGGACATTGCCGGATGGTAGGCCAATGGCGTATAGGTACATCGCACTCACAGCCAATGAATAGAGTCTCGGTAACACCTCCGTGGGCGGTTCGTCATGCACGGTCTGCGGTAAAGCTGACTTCCTCAGTGAGGACTCCCGTAGCATGGTTTAAGATAAGTGGAGGCAGACCTAAACTAGAGCCTACGGGCTTTAATGAGATCTGGTAGCTGGGTTATTGGGGGATAAGTTTGTAATGAAATAAACGCACAATTATACATTTAATTTCAAGTTAGGCACAGGTGGCACCAGGCACGAATGTATGTGGCTAAATCCTATCCTAGTTACATCCTATGACAAGGTATATGAAGGGCCGTTCGCGCCATAAACGCCTCCTTTAAACGTTTTAACTTCTTAAACGTTTAAAAATTGTAAAGCTTTAAAAAATTTAAACGTTTAAACTTGAACCAACCAATCAGTTGTTATGAACTGACATTTTCCTGTTAAAAAGCAAATGTTTCCAGTTGTAAAGTCGCGACTTCAGACGTTTCCTGTCAAAAGAAAAATTCGGTCTTTTAAAGGTTTCCGGTTAAAAGGATAACGTTTCCGGTTGTGATCGTCCAATCAGATTTTTTATTTAGGCCGAGTGTATTCCAACATCTACACCAACACGTGCAAATCTCCACTGGCAAACGTTTTCGGTATGTAGTGTATTTTAATCAATGAAAACGGTTCTTACAAATAAGGTTTTGGAGAATATCTTTGGCACCGGGACAATTTGCGCAGGACATTATGCACGGTGGGCATGAAGAATACAATATGCGCGAATATTTGTACGGGTTATTTTGATTGGTTCAAACAGACTACATAGCGAAAACGTTTTGCCAGTGGACACGTATTGATGTTGAGGTATGAACATACGCGGCAGCAATAAAAAAATCTGACTGGACGATCACAACCGGTAACGATTTCCCTTAAACCGGAAACGTTTAAGTCTTGAATATTACTACTGGAAACATTTGCCTTTTGACAGGAAACGTCTAAAGTATTGGACGTTACAACAGCAAACGTTTGCTTTTGGACAGGAGAGGTCTTCCAAATGTCAATTCATGACATCTGATTGGTTGGTGCAAGTTAAACGTTTAAATTTATTAAACGTTTGGATTTATGGCGCGAACGGCCCTTCTTAAAAGGTACCGACATAATGAAGTTGAACATACCAAAGAAAGGCAGTCCTAGGATAAAAGTAACTCTGAAAATGGAAGCCGAAATATAGAATATTATATCACAATGACTTCCATTTTCGGAGTTACTTTTATCGTAGTTTATGTGAAATTGATCTGTGGGAACAATGAAAGGTAGTCCTATAATGAGGGAAGTTGCACACGTTACGCTAACCATGTGTTACCCAATTAATTTCCGTCCAATTACACACTACAGTAGGTGCTCATCCAACCTTGACTCAACCAAAATAGCTGAATTTTGCTCTTGATACATAATTCCTCCAATACGTCAGTTCGGGATTCCAGATGACCACCAAGTTAATTTAACCAGCATAAAGAAAGCAATATGATACCTTCCTTAACATGGTATTGTTGGTGTTGCGTTGAAACTGCAAACTGACCTGTTGAGAATTCGATGGAAAAAGGGGCCAGTGGAATGAAGTCTAGGCCTAAATACCCACAGGGGATTAAGGTCAGTTTGTACAGAACATACATGTACCTAGGGGTAAATAGAGATTGATTTAGTGTTACGAGTGAGAAGGGCTGGACATCAAGGTTGATGATGGTTATGTCACAAGTTAGGATAAGACAAGACATGTATTACACTTTCTGGTTATTTCACAGGTTGACTGGTGGAGTACAAGATAGGGAAAGATTATAAGATATGTTACAGCTTGCTGTTGTGAGAAAAGCAAACAGTGGCCTGCAAAAGTGATAATGAGACAATGGTGGCCAGGTTGGCTGCTATGGTAGAGCATCTCTCACATATACACCTAACCAGCTAAACTGTATAATTTTCTTAGCAGAGTCCAAGCTTTGGTAAAGTGACGATACCAGTCTGCCATACTTTAGAGCGTATTAATCTCATATTTTTTGGGAAAACAATGAACAGAGTAATATTTAATGCAGATAAGTGATCAAATATATGCCAAGTGAATATTAGTGACTAAATGTAGACATACAAAAGCCTTTCAACCACTAAGGATCCCCAAAACTCATCTCTGTGGAACTACTTTCATGCAGCGTAAGGCTATCCCGTGAGTCGGTTTGCACTTTTGTCCATTTCCCTACAGCATTCTAAAGAGCCTCTGGCTTACGCCAGATCTCAAAAATCAGCTCTATTCATTGGCCTTCAAAGTGGTGCATTATGGGATTGCAACATAAAAGTACACCCCATCTTATCCGTGAATATGTGGCGCCGGGTTCGAAGTTCCTTTCTGGATGCTTTCATTTGGGTTCTGACGCCGGACGGGCCTCCGTTGTATGGATGCGACTATCACTGGGTTGACTGAGCATATTCGGGTAATCTATGACGTCGTCGTCCTCCGACAGTGGAATACGAGTGTTAAGTTTCGCCAGGACATGTCACGGAGGTGAGAACCGGATAGTCCCTCTCGTCTTCCCCTTAACGCGGTTGATAATTTGCTCATTGGGCTTGGCCAGTATACAGTGGGTCCTCGATAGCACGAGAGCAGGCCAATTACACGGCTGACCAATTGTCCGGTGTAAACAGCTGGACCCGCATCGTCGCTGATCCTCGTATAAATAGTGCATTGATTCGTCCAGTTGCGCATGACCATCATCACTTGCTCACCCCACGTTACCCTAGGGACGGAAGCCAGCGTCCAAGCGACTCAAGCAACCCCCATGTCTCTAGGCCCTCTGGTTCTCGGTATGGGACAAATGAAGAAAATGAGGGTTTCCCACTTGCCATTTATGCTAGACATATAGATAGTGATCTTGTCGGGGACCATGCTTGATGACGTACATTCTGGGAGATGTCAATTAACATTGAAGTAACTGCAGGACATTCAAAGTAGTATTCAGGGGCATATAACTCTTGCTGCATTTTCCCCGGATATGTAAATTATCATTGAAGTAACTGAAGGACATATATAGTATTCAGGGGCAGATAACTCTTGCTGGGCCTAATCGCCACGCCTATTGACCTACTGACCTTTTCAAATTTGCATACGACCTTTGTGACGTCACATAAGGGGAACCCAAAAAAAACAAGGAAATATCTCACTATAAATATGTTGAACATTTTATGAAGAAACTTAAAAAATCAGAGAAACTTTTGTATTATAAAATATACGAGAACAAGATGGTCGAATATCTGAAAATAGCAGAAAGGCTTTAACTATCGGCAAAAATAAAATTAAGAATTTGTTCTCGTCGCCTAGAGATAGAAACGGGGCGCTATAGAAAACAAGCAATGCGGACAGGACATGCAGGCTCTGCTACCGAGCTGGCGAGGACGAGTTCCATTTCATTATGGAATGTTCAGTTTGTCAAACACACTCGAGATCTGCTTATACAAAACACTATTGCAGCTTATCCAGTCTATGACGGCATGTCTTTTTGAATATGCAGAACAGCTAAATAGCTCATCTGATGTTGTCCATGCATCTGTTTGTTTGTATGTAGTATTAATGTCTTGCTATATTATCATGTTCACGTTTACTCATACACGCATCGTATCGTGTCGTTTTTGCTCTAACAGTGTAACACAAATATGTCTGACCCAGATCTTATAAAATTAGGGCGATATAATATTACAGAACTGTTGGGAGTCTTCCAGGCTTCGTCAGTCAGTCTTACAAAGTTTACAACATGAAGGCGATGTTTTACTCAGTATTTGCTTGTCTAGTGCTGGTTGGACTGTCGTCTGCTCTTGAAACCGGTCCGTTCCGCCACTTAAATCGACGAAAGCGTTCCGACAATGTCTTGGCTCGAATGGCTATCCGACGAGAATATAATCACAATTTTAGATAAAGAACAGTTACAAAATAGAGAGTTACGCACCGAGATAGCTAACATCAACGAGAGAAATATGCGACAGGAAGAGACCAGTAACAAGTTAAAGACTGAAATATTTGAAATGAAGGCGAGGAATGAACGGAAGGAGCACATCCATAACCAGTTGCAGTCGGATTTCTCCGAAATGAGGGTGAGGAACGTACGCCAGGAGCACATCTATAACCAGTTACAATCAGAGTTATCCTCAATGGAGGAGAGATTAAAGAATATAGAGACCGACTTTCGGAAGAGCAGTTGCCCCTGCCGGGAGGTGGTAAACACACAATCATCTATTTCTAGCATTATCCAGGACGGCCTGTATCGGGAGAAGGTCAGTAGACATACACTGGAAAATGCGGTGGAGCGTCTCAAAAGTTTCCAACAGGAGTATAAGTTTAAATGGATTACTTTAGACAATAGGGTCAAGGATGTGCAAACAAACGTTTCAAACATATTGCCGGTCTGTGAGGAGAAATGTGAAGTCGGTCGGATTGAACTGGAGACTTTAGAAAAGCAGGTCAGGACCTTACAGACTAACATGACGAACGTTCTGTCGCTCTGCGAGAAAAGAGATGAAGTTGACAAAGATGAAAGAGAAGAAAAGATGGGAATTCCCGAAAAAAATGCGTGTCCAGCTGAATTCACAAAACTCAAAACAGGATGTTATTATATTAAATTAAACGTTGCACAAAACAGGTTCAACGCGGGAGCGGAGTGTAAAAGAAGGAAATCGAGTCTCGTGACGATCGAAACTATAGCCGAAACAGACGAGATTGCGCAATATATACGGAGAAATCATTACGGTCACGTGTTTCTGACGAGCGGTATGAGGATATCAGGAGAATGGAAATGGATCGAGGATAACAATCATCAGATGTCCTGGATAATTGGTTACCGGGTGCTCCTACACGAAAAATTAGACAAGACTGTCTGTTTTTCGCCGGTGGAGCTCAATGGTACGATTATTATTGCACCCACCCACTTCGATTCATCTGTGAAATATAAAATATATGCGTGCAGTATTATATAAGATACAGCTTAATTACGAACTAGAGGATGATATCTGGATATCGTAATTCGGCAGCCCGCAGTCCGGTTATCTTTGGTCGGCTGTTCTTTTCTACATGTACGTATATAAAAACAGTCTTGGCTCAAAACAGTATCGAGGCGAAATAAATACACAGATACCCTATTTGCTGAAGCAGTTTGTCATAAAAAAGAATCGTGAACTCACATATTCCCCGCTGGGTGAGACATTATGGTACACCGTTACTTGATATTCTTGAACCATTTAAATTAACAACAAATCATTTTGATTGACTTTATATTTGATTAAATCTTATTCCCATATGTAAATAATTTTTCATTGTGTTTTAATCATGGTGATGAGATTAGTCTCAATACGTTGGTAGAAACAACTATACAAATTTTACCTCTACTTTGTTTTGCTGTGCATTCATCTTGTTAGCCAACATACGGCAGATTCAACCATATTCTAGAGCTTATTGTGAATGTGACCGGAAGTGATCTTTGACCTCTGCTCATTTCCATTAGGAGCAAGGATAGATCATCGCCCCCAAAACATCCATTCCAATGCTCTTTTCCCACTGCGCATGCGCGCCATAGCCTTACTTCCACGACACACGGATCCAGTCGAACGCACCCGCACGTGTGCTTCACTATGACACCTCCCACGACCTAATCGGACCAATATTTGTTCACCACGACCCCAAAACGGTCATTTCAACGTACTTTTTGTACTGCGCATGCGCAGAATGACGTCATTTCCACGACACAGCCATCCAGTCGTACTCTACCCCATGAGTGCTTCACTATGACACCTATCACGACTCATTCGGACCAGTATTGGTCCACCTCGACTCAAAAACGTTCATTCCTTCTTTCCACCGAAAAGCGGACCCATGATTTAATACTTGCCGAATGGAAGAATCCCTTAGAGATTGAACGGCATCTAAAATCCAAGATGGCCAAGACAATCCAAAATGGCCGCCAAAATCACGTGAATTGGTTCATGTCAGCTTCTATCTGTCGTAGAAATTAGCTTTTTGTGACTATTTTAGATATCATTGAGACTAAGAAGCTGAAACCCACCACCTCATATTTGGACCATGCTCCATCATAACTGAATAATGTGAATAAATCCGGGATGGCCATATACGTTCAAAAGAAGAATTTTTGGGCCGACTATTCCAACGGATTCTTCTTAGGAAATGATAACAGGATGCGCAATCAATTGCTATTGGGCATTAGCATGAAAGAAAAGATAAACGAGAACACTATTTTCATTTACCCCGTTTCTGAATGGCCTTCAGTTTTAATTTTCATCATCCTCTCAATCAGCAAGCGCTATTAAACTATACACTTCAGGTAATCACTATATAAACGAAACTTTGAATGTTTCATATCCCAGAAAGTTATATTACAGAAGGACAGTAGTATATAAAGCGTATCTGGTGGCCGATTCAGGGGCAGATAACTCTGTTTGAACAATTTCTCGCGGAGCATGCGGAACTCAGAGTTATCCTACCCTGAGTTATCCTAGATGCCCTTTTACTACTTGTCAAATTGACGTCACTATGACGTCACATCCGGTCACGTGGCATCCGGGTCACAGGTCACATCCGGGTCAAAGGTCACTTCTGGTCACTTGACGGCCCAGCAATAAGGCTGAGACCCCAGTGACTCCCAATGTGAATCTCCCGAAACATGGTCCCCGACAATATCCCCAGCACTATGCCCAGTCTAAATGGCCAGTGGGGAACCCTCAGTTTTTCCATACAGCGAGAAACCGTATTGGCAGAAGACGAGAGATCCTGAAGGATCTTGGCGCCCACCATTGTCCGATAATTGTAAGCTAATGACTAGAGGATCTTTTTATCCATTGTTACTAAGAACAAACGATTGATTTGTAATTTTGTTTACAGAATTTCGAATCTGAGCGAAAAAGATCAGAAAAGGGACACTGAGAAACACCAAGATATAATCTAAGTTTCAGGAGTTTCAAGATTTCTAGAAACTGCACTTATGTCGGTTGTTATAATACAAGAGAAATGAGCAAAGTTAGTCTGAAAGCGAATGTACATGTACGGAGGATCCTTCGCCTTTGTTTTGCAGTATTTTTTTATTTATTTTTATGCACGTGTCATCATTGGGTACTGGAAGCAATCGACCAATCTCTTTGACACTTTGGCATGAGCTATGAAACATACTTAAGATTTCATAATTAGGAACGAATGCTAATTCTGTTCTGTTTACTGGGCTAGTTTGAGATCTCTTTTAACATACCATGCTCGAAAATAGTAAGATGGTACAAGGGAATCCTGATTATCTCCCTTGGATCGAAACATGCAGTGGTCTACAGTTGTCGAGTTGTGACGTTGAGTCACAAGAGTGACGTCCCTTCATGTAGCCGACCCGCCGGCAGACGAAAGGGTGGAGCAGTTCACTTGCTACTGCATGGACTAAAGAAAACTGATTTAAAATTTGAAGAAATACATTTTAATTCCGAATTATTTGAACTCCTTGATATGGAAGGTGAAGGTATTGATATTCTCTATAGTCAATATATAGAATATGCCCCACCGTTTGATCCGCCGACTCTTGTGATGCAACGTCACAACTCGAGAATACCGTATTAATTTGAAGCGTAACTTGGATTTTTGAATCGGACCAAAAAGGTATCTTGCACTACTAGGCCCCATGTGGGATCTGTGTACCAAATTTCAGAAAGATCCATGAAATATTTCCTGAGAATTCACGATAACAATGTTTCAAGGGGAAATTCAAGATGCCCGCCTTGTGGCCATATTGGATTTTTGATTCGGACCGAAAAAGGTATCTTGCACAGCTAGACCCCAAGGGGAACCTGTGTACCAAATTTGAGAAAGATCCATGAAGTAGTTCCTGAGAAATCGCGATAACAAGGTTTCATGGGGAAATCCAAGATGACTGCCTGGTGGCCATATTGGAAATTCGAATCGGACCAGAAAAGGTATCTTGCACAACTAGACTCCAAGGGGAACCTGTGTACCAAATTTGAGAAAGATCCATGTAGTAGTTCCTGAGAAATCGCGATAACAAGATTTCATGGGGAAATCCATTATGGCTGCCTGGTGGCCATATTGGATTTTCGAATCGGACCAAAAAAGGTATCTTGCACAACTACACCCAAGGCGAACCTGTGTACCAAATTTGAGAAAGGTCCATGCAGTAGTTCCTGAGAAATCGCGATAACAATGTTTCATGGGGAAATCCAAGATGGCTGCCTGTTGGCCATATTGGATTTTCGAATCGGACCAGAAAAGGTGTCTTGCTAGACTCCAAGGGGAACCTGTGCACCAAATTTGAGAAAGATCCATAAAGTAGTTCCTGAAAAATCGCGATAACAAGAATTTGTTTACGGACGGACAGACGACGGACCACGGACGAAAAGCGATTTGAACAGCCCACCATCTGGTCACCTTAAGCTTGAATCAAGCATTGGAAAGTGCATACAAAGTTTGAAATAAATGTATTAAGGCAGTGTGGCGTCACTGAACCTAAATATGATTGCAACAGACCACCATAGAATACAATTCTTTATTTGCAGTTTACTCTGTGTAATAAAATCGTAAAAAATTACAATAAATATTTTTCCACACAGTTTGCAATGGTCTTTCATTTGATGGAAACTTTACTTGAGGGTTTACGATCACTTTAAGGCTTTTCAGAAGCGAGGAACCTCACAGATCAGAGAACCATGGCTAAATTACAAATGGGGACCACGAGGAAGTAACTGAAAATTGTGTTTTCGGCGATTTTCTTCAACATCTCGTATTTTCTCATTGACCTGCAATTCAGTATTATTTTATTTCACAACATATTTTCCATGAAAAATTATGAGGAAAAAAAAGGTTTGAAAAATCGATCAGAAATGCTTCTATTGAATGTGATGTTATCAGAGTAGCCACCTCGGATTTAGTTTAGATGAAGCTACAGAGCATTCTAATGCACATAATCGACATTCGTGATCCTGCAAACCCCTTACCAGGTTTGGGCGATCCCACTCTCTAAAATGGAAGTATAAAGGGTCGATTTTGCTCAAGAAAATTAGCTTTTGATTCCTAATTAACCACTGCTTCAAAAATTCCGGCGCATTAGTTTATCGACAGTTCCATGTCCTAAAATTAATTTGCCATTTCAAAAAACAGTCAATGTTGTTTAAACAGCGCGACAGATGTTTGTCCTATTATTATGCAAATTAGATAGATGACAAGTTTTTTTACTATCATTTGATGCGGATATATATGTCTGTGTGCGCCTCAAGATTTTGCTGAATTTATTAAGTGAACTGATTTATTGAGCAAAAACGACCTTTTTACCTCAATTTTAGAGAGCGGGATTGCCCTAACCTGCTCACTTTTAGATGTTGTTAAAGCTATAACGAATATTTTAGTTCACGGAATCAACTTCTTGAAGCATGCAAACTCCATATTAGACCCAGAAAGCTAATTCTTGCAAAAACTTGAAACTGTGGGAGATCTGCTTTACGTGGTTTTGGTGGCCATCTTAGATTCTATCTGTTAGATCCAAAGAACATTGCAGTGTACAAAATAAACTCACAGAATCCAGCAAACTCAATAATGCAGGCAAAAAGATCCAATATATGTAAAGTTTGGTGATCATTTTGGATTTTGGCGACCATTTGGACTTTTGATGTTATTGAAGCTTAAATGCATTCTAATGCATCAACTGTTTTGCCCCTGCAAACTTCAAACTAGACACAAAAAGCTAATTTCTGCGACAAAGAGGAGTTAAGAAGAGACAATTTACGTGATTTTGGCGGCCATTTTAAATTTTGGAGGTCATCTTGGTTTTTAGATGCCGTTAAAGCTCTAACAAGTTTTTCAGTTCACAGAATCAACGTCCTGAACCATGCAAACCCCATATCAGGCACAGAAAGCTTATTTTTGCAAGAAAATAGAAGTTGCGGGAGATCTGATTTACATGGTTTTGGTGGCCATCTTGGATTCTATTTGTAAAGCTCCAAAAAGCATTATAGTGTACAAAATAAACTCTCGAAATCCTGCAAACTTCAATTTCTGCTAAAAATAGGGAGCTGCGGAGATCCAATATACTTGAATTTAACCATCATTTGGGATTTTGGTGGCCATTTTGGATTTTAGAGGCTAATGAAGCTAAAATGCATTCTAATGCATAAAATCAAGTTTCTTGGTCCTGTAAACCCTATACTACACATAGAAAGCTAATTTCTGTGACAAATAGAAGCGATGTAGAACCAGTTTACGTGATTTTGGCGGACATTTTGAATTCTGGCGACCATCTTAGATTTGAGGTAAAATCCAAGGTGGTGTGAGGGCAAGTTAGGATCAGCATAGATACAAGATGGAAAACCACACAGAAAAGCGTTTAGATTTTCCCCAGCTGGGACTTGTCTATAATGCCTTAACCTTATAATGCACCTCTTGCATATCGCTCCAATTTAACACCTTGACGCCGTTAAGAAATCAACAACAACAACAACAACAACAAGGATTGAAGGTAAATCATTTTATTATCCCCTCCATCACAACACAACCAAACTGGGTGTGTTTACAATTCAAGTATGCTCTTGTCCAATCAGAAGCCGCCATTTGGTCTTGCATCTGTCATGTTCGCTATTGTACGTTAGATGTAAACGTCGTTGAGGAGGCCATGATCAGCAGATAGACTGATAGAGCATATACGGCATGTTACGGTATCCATCAGTGCATGTCTTGGGTGAATACGTTCAGTTGATGGGATAGTAGATAAGTTTGGTCACGAAAAATGTCACGCCGATTTCAAGGGATCCAGTTGGTCGACTTGGACCAATGCCGGCTCCAATGACGCACGGTTGGTGATGTTGAAGGGTTGATCGAAGACCCGGATGTTGGCACTGGAAGAGAAATAGAGCAGTCGACCAGTCATCTTATGGCGTAAAATGTAGCCAAAATTTCTGTGATGACGTCACTTCCATACGAGTCATGGCCCAATGGTCAAAGCATGTGCGTGTGATTGGACGGTTGACAAAGCATTAAGGCATTGTGATAGGGCGTTTAGTTGTTATGCTTGGGCGCTAAGGCTCTAAGCTAGACGTTGACGGGTGGTAGTGTGAAACCACACCACAAAGGTCAAAGGACGTTTGCAGCCAGGACCCATAAACAATGGACGGACGAGAGATAGTACCATGGTATAACACAATACTAACGCATGTACACGTTGTATGTAGTAATGCTCACACAGAGGCCTTTGCATGTTAAGGTCAATGACGTCACTGGTCACAAGCGCCGGCTTGTCTTCACCTGTCAAACAAGAGTCCAAAGGGCTTCAATATACGCCCGTATATCTGGAATTACATTGGTCCAAATTTCAAGGTTGTTTAATCGCCTTGATTTCATTTGGTAGCTAGCAATCCGGAAAAAAGGTCTACAATTTTGTGCTTCTGAGAATGTAACATATCACATCTAAAATTGAATGGTAAACTAAAATGAGCTTAACTCTTGGAAACTAGGTGATCTTGGAGCAAGAACCGAGAGCTCACAAATCCCACAATGAAATCGACAATAGTCAAACACAAGAAAATAGTACTTTTCCTGCAAATGGATTTCTTTCAGACGAGAGAATTTTTCATGAAGGAAGAAGAAAGTGATGAAGTAAACCTTTGTTCTTGAGTTGATAAACGGGTATGAAGTTCATAAAGGACCCCTCTCCACGTTAAACTAGTAAATGTATGGTTTCTATTTCACAACAGTTTAACTAAATGTAGCTGTTTCAAACATGGGAGACAACTCCACAGGACAAATGCCATATACATGTAGGGGAGAGAACTCTGAATATTCCAACCTAACACATATAGTCAGCTAAACTTTTTTTTTATATTGACTTTATTTCCACTTGTATATAACAAACTCTTACATTAAATAGTGACAGTCCAGACGTACAAATTAAAGAGTAGCAAAAACCAGTGAAAGGATACAAATCCCAAAAATAAGGTATAAACATATCAGCCATCTATAGCTGAGCGTAGCAACAATAGGACAAAAAAAAGCAAAAGAAAAACAATAGTCAGCTAAACTTGATTCAATTCTGGGGGACTGTGACCTTGACATTTGACAAATTGATCTATGTCTCCTCTTCGCCATGCGAGTAAGGTATCTGATACCATTCCACACCTTGAAACTAGAGATATCGCATGGATGAATGGACAGAACGCAACATCGCATTACATGACCTCGTCTTCGACAGGCATATGAAAATGTGACTTAATGATTTCCTGATTTTGGGGTCACAGTGACCTTGACCTTTGACCTTGACCTAAACTTTGGCGCATGACACATCGTCTTCCGTCAATGTATCAATGGACACAAACAAAAATCACGATTTTTATGAATTTCATGATTTTGGGGGTCACCGTGACCTTGATATTCGGCTTTGACCTACATTTTGGTATGTGACACATCATGTCCCCGTAATGTATCTACTGACACAAAAAAAAGTACTTTTCAAAGATTGCTTGATTCTGGAGTCACAGTGACCTTGACCTAAATTTTGGTACATGACAAACCATCTCCCCGTAATTTCTCGATGGACACAAAAAATCTAGATTTTTAACAATTTCACGATTTTGGGGTCACAGTGACCTTGACATTTGACCTTGACCTACATTTTAATATGTGACACATTGAGTCCCCCTAATGTATCTACTGAGACAAAAAAAAATTATTTTTAATAATTTCCTGATTTTTGGGTCACAATGACCTTTGACCTTCGACCTTGACCTATATTTTGATATGCAACACTTCATTTCCCCCTATTGAATCCACTCACAAAAACTTAGAAATTTATGATTTCCTGATTTTTCATTCACACTGACCTTTGACCTCTGACCTCGACCTACATTTGGCATGCAACACATCGTTTCCCCCTAGGGCATCCACTCGCCAAAAATTAGAACTGTAGATGGAAAACTATCAATGATCAATGATTTCCTGATTTTTAGGCAACAGTGACCTTTGACCTCTGACCTCGACCTGAATTTCGGTACGCGACACATCGTCTCCACCTGATGTATCCATTCACAAAAAATTGCAACTGTGGATAGAAAACATCCAGAGATATAGACCGGACACGAACACTTCACTGATTTCCTGTTTTTCAGACCAGTGACCTTTGACCTCTGACCGCGACCTTCATTTTTGTACGCGACACATCGTCCCTCCGTAGGGTATCCACTCACCAAAAATTGGAACTGTTAATAGAAAACTGTTCCAGATATAGACCGGACACGGGGGACGGACAGACGGACGGACGGACAGACGGACAGACGGACGGAAACCGCCATCACATAATACGTCCGCCTTTTTGGCGGGCGTATAAAAAGCATCTGGGGTCGTATTTAGGGGCAGATAACTCTTGCTTGTCATGTCCAATTTTATTTTATTTTTAATACCCCCTACAAGCAGTGATCTTCATGACGTCATCACCGGAATTGACTTTTCACCTGGAAGTGACCGGAAATGGCCTTTGACCCGGTAGTAACCTTTGACCATAAAGTCACGTGACCGGAAGTCACGTCACCTCCGCCTGACGTCATCAACAACACCCCCAATGATAAGAGATTTAACGGCTTATTACTGCTATTCATCCACGTCGACGACCTCTGGAAGACACCCACGTGTGTATGCCTGTATATGGAGAAATTCTGCTGGTGGACGTTTCGTCCCCGAGTCCTCTGTACAAATCTTTGCGATTGTAGTTTTGTGACGTATAAACAGGGTGGAGGATGAAGCGCTTGGTCGGCGTCGGGCCTCACAGGTATTTGTTCTCAATAGAAACTTGCATTCAATGAATACTCCCTCATTTGGTCCATTATTTTTTTACAATCTCTCGGTCATATAATTCATCATTCTCCAACAGATGACTTGATAGGGCTATTACATCCTCGCTGTCAAGCCGGTGCTCGGGCCCGTGTGGTCATGTCATTCAATATGTCCACATGAATAGCTACAATATAGGCGTGGCTGGGATACGAATCATCACAAGAATCACTCTTGGTTTTTATAAATTATGATGTTTTCACATTACCCGTTGGGTGATTGCCCAGAGAACTTGACTTACAGCTTGAGATTTGTCAGCCTTCAGGCGGGTGGGTTTTTTCAACAGCATCAGGCCACGCTGGGAGATTAGATTATGAGGACAAACAGACATAAACAAACAGCACAGAGAAAACAAAATTCAACATATAAGGTAGTTCATTATCCAAGTGCAACAACACCACCAAATGTATTATTTGAGGATATGACCAGTTGAGCGAGGTCAGCTTTTGCTAAGCCCTTAATTAATTGGGGAAAATTTTACTCTTCTATATAGCTCATAATCAAATCGAGGTAAATTAATCTTGGAAATATAGATCAAGTTCAGTCATCTTCCAAAAAATTCTGATGTATTCTAACTTAATTGCGTGTAGAACATGAATTCGGAGATCTTAGACTTGACATATATAGGATTTGACCTTAAGAAAATAGCTCACGGTCAGTGATATTCAATACGGCTTATTCAAAATACTTGACTATTTAGATGACAGTTATCTATTCGCCACCTAGCGGTGGATCGCTCAACTAACGGTACCATCATTCAGGTATTGTCCGGTAGTACATGTGTACCAAAATGGTAGCTATAAACCACTTGCAAGGATGTCAACGGGCGTTATCCGTGAGAATTGGCACTCGAAAGGGCTTCGCCAGCAGTTGGTAACGTGGCCCAAATACCATCAAGAGCTTTCCTATGTAGGCTATATCTTACAATGTGCACTGTACTGTACCCTTATATGATGTATTAATAGAAAAAACACCATATTCATGAAGATAGACACAGGAATTATTCATGGACAATGGCTAGCTACTGAATGTTGGATCTGATGCTTAGTATTTAACTAATATGTATATACTATGTACAGCCTCTGCACATGTACACTATACAATGGATCCATATGGTCAGTCGTATTATATACTCGAAACAATTTGGACGATGGCTAGCTACTGATTGTCGAATCTGACGCTTATATGGTACCATCAAGTAGGCATTGTCTCGTAATATGTGTACCAAGTTTGGTGGCTCTAAACCACTTGCGAGGGCAGAATACAGGGGAAAATAATGTGGACGATGGCAAGCTACTGAATTTCGAATCTGACGCTTATATGGTACCATCATTGTCCCGTAGTATATGTGTACCAAGTTTGGTAGCTCTAAACCACTTGCAAGAGTGTCAAAGGACGCCATCTGTGACAGAAGGAAATTTCTGGTCGGATCTTCTAATAGTATATAGATGCAGTCAGCATACTTGTCTGTGCAGTCATAGGGGCTTCTGTCAGTAAGACGGCATCGTTTTCTACCGCCCTTTTAATGTTGCGTTTCATGGTTCGATTTACGTATTCCAGGAGCTTTGTTTCTCCGCCAGAACTCTAATGACGGAGAATGAATAAGAGGAATGACTTTCCTAACGCCATCTCGCCAAGGCCAGAAAAGGTTAATCAACAGTGCATTAAACTTAAGAAAGAAAACATAATCGGATAACGCGTCCAAACTGTATGAAAATGTATACCTTGCCACGAATTACACTTGAACAATACTCGCAGACGAACGGCACTATACGCTATATGGCGAGGTAACATTGTGAGGTTACTTTTCAAGGTCGACCATCAATCAAGTTGGAGTAACTTCGCCTGGAATATGTGGGTATGTAGGTCATTTATCTCTCAGGCGAAAATAAATGTCTTTTGTTTCTGGTCAAATACGCTTGAAATTTCGTGCTTTCTTTTTATGGAAGATCTCCGATTTATTACAGTAATATAGTGTGTCATTCCTTTACACAAAAACATTTTCCAACATCATTATTCCACAGCTAACCGTCTTTACTAACATTTGTCATCACATTACAGACAGTCAAGGTTGTCTACTCTTGCCATAATCAACAGAGATAACTATGGCGTACAGGGTTCAAAAGGACACGGGCGATAAACAGAGACAAGACTTTCTTTTTGCCCTACTCACCTCTTTCCTCGTTGAAACATGTTTTTTTTTTCTGAAAATAGCCGCTTCAAAATTCACAGCTGCTTTTTGCATCCATGGGTTAACACACGTTAAAGATTCTGTACCCGAGATTCTATAGGGCTACGAGTAAAACTCTGCCAGTTATGTGTGAATCCTTTCACCGCATTCCAGCAAAGGTAAAATACAAGTTTTATATCCGACATTCGTCTAGGAAGTATTTCCGCGTCAAAAATCGAAATACACATGTATCTTATCCACGTGACACTATCAGCACAAAAATGCAAAACATTTTAAATAAAATACAGACATACATATTTCGTTGTTTTGGGGATTCCACTATCTTATCATAGCAGTCTTCTAGTGTTGAAAACTTACTGAGTTCCATGCGGGATTCGAACCAACGCCAGCACTATATGTCGGCGATCTAAATCACTCAAGCGGTGCCTTATTTCGGTGGTTTGAATCCCGTATGGGACTCGAGGTTTGGGTGCCTCACTCTGCATGGTGATGGCTGGTTCGAATCCCAGGTGGGATAGATCGTGTGGTTTCAGCGTACACGGTGAGCAAAAGTACCATCGAATTGATTTCATTTCCCGCGAAGCGCTCTCTATCATGTGATCTTCCATGTGAGAAGGCCCGAGTAAAAATGGCGGAAAACGACGAATCACGTGAATATCAGATGCGTTTTCATTGGACGGTCGAGTAAAACTGCTGAGCTGTTGGCTCATTTTCAGCGCACACGTTGAGAATTGCGACTCTCGAGGCAAAAATTATCAAACAAGATACATATTTTGATTCAAAATTGTTCAAGTCTGGATCTAGATTATTTCTCCGCATTTCGGAATGTATCCGATTTCAATAAACATCCACTGATCGGAGAATGGAAGACCATGGCCCAATGTAAGGCGATCTGAATTATGATAACCAATCAGGCTACTGAAATTATGAGCCAATAGAATTTTAATTCGAATTCACTCCGTATTGTCACCAATTTCAAACAAAGCTATATGGCCCTACGATAATAGCTTTGCCATACGTCAGCCAACTTGGGCACGAACACGTCTTTTGGCATTCTCCGCGCAGGTCTATTCTGACAAATAAGATTTTCTGAAGTGTTTTGCTAATTACCCGTGAATCGGGCAGTACTATTGGGCCTAATTCACCGCAGCCTAACTAAGCATGCAAACTGCGGCACGAGGCGATAGATGATTGTTAAAGAGTCAACGATGGGTTGTTTTTTTTAACAAAAAAATAAACACCGTTTTTAACCGAAATCAAAACGTAATCAAACAGTAACCTGTCCACTATCAACCTCGTCCCCAATTTCCAAACAAAGCAATGGCCCAACGATTATAGCTTTGCCATACGTCAGCTAACTTGGGCACGAACACGTCTTTTGGCATTCTCCGCGCAGGGCTATTCTGACAAATGACTGCGCGGGAAACCGCCTAAAACTGACGAGATTTCCTTAAGTGTTTTGCTAATTAGCCCTGAATCGGGCAGTACTATTGGGCCTAATTCACCGCAGTCTAACTAAGCAAGTTTTGCAAACTGCAGTACGAGGCGATAGGCGATTGTTAAAGAGGCAACGATTTAAAAAAAAACAAAAAAACCGTTTTAAGCCGAAATCAAAACGTCATACACATCTACAGCAGGGTAAAATAACATACAATTATATTGAGTATATCTGATACAGATTGGCCTGGTAAATGTGCATTTGTGAAATGATGTTCTGGTTCTAAGATATAAGCATAAATGACATCTAGCAGTGATTAATACATGGTGGGATTAATCCTGCTTGGAGCTTCTCATCACAAGGGCCATTACACCCCGGACATCAGTGCAATGCTCTAGCACAGTTCCAAACAACTTTTTGGGACTGATCACACTCTCTGACATGTAGCTCCTCGCGCGAACAGATTCGTTGAGAAAGTGAAAAAATCAAGAATCTAATCGCTTTATCGGTGTAAACCATTGCTCAAATACTTTTGGGATATATTTTTTTGATGAAACAAAGTCTATTAGCGAGTAGAGGGAAAGTTTATATTGCGGAGTCATTTTGCCATCAGTGTGTGATGTCAGAAAGAAATCAACTAGAAGTGTTTTACCTTATATTAAACTAGCTATAATACATTGGCCATCGCCTCTATGCTTATAAAACATGATCTGACGCATAGGCGCAGTGAAATTCAATATTCAATTCATTTAGATATATATTTTATCTCCTGATAACGATGACTTTATGTGAGCGCACACACATCCTTCAATGTGTGCTGTGTCACACATCCTTCAATGTGTGCTGTGTCACACATCCTTCAATGTGTGCTGTGTCACACATCCTTCAATGTGTGCTGTGTCACACATCCTTCAATGTGTGCTGTGTCACACATCCTTCAATGTGTGCTGTGTCACACATCCTTCAATGTGTGCTGTGTCACATGTCCGGGGTCTACTTTGCCACATATTCGGCGTGTGCTGTGTGATATATCCGGCGTGATGTGGCACATGTCGGGCGGATTACTGTGTCACATTTCCGGTGTGTGCTTTGCCAAATATCTGGTGTGTGCTGTGCCACATGTCCGGCGTGTGCTGTGCCACATGTCCGGCGAATTACGGTTAAGAGCCGAGAACTGTAAAACACCTACACCGTTAATGCTCGAGGTCAAATGATATTGACGGAATCAACCGAGCGGTCGCGAATATGCAATTGACCATTCTATAAATAAAGGCAGATCTACGTTTGAGAGGAAAATCCAGGCTACCTGGCGTGGTGGTTCATTTGTGGCGGCGAGTAATATTTAGTGTTCTCAAGATGTGCGCAGTGGATTTACTACATATTAAGTAAGGCTGTTTTTTCAGTGGTTTGTGACCCACAGAACCCTCATATTTTCCAAGAAACTCGATCCGTCTTCTGATTGCAGTTTGGCGATAACGACCTGTCTCTCCTACAGAAATCGGCCTAACTGTGAACCGACACGTAATAAAACACCTGTATCCCCTAAGATGAAGGTTACAATTTTGTTTGGCTGTAACCGAATTACGGTTGAGAGCTGAGAGCTGTAAAACTCCTACACCATTAATGCGCGAGGTCAGATGACTTTGACGGAATCAGCCGAGCGGTTGCGAATGGTAAGTGCAATTGACCATTCTATAAATAAAGACAGACCTACGTTGAGTCTCTGACCTCTATCATAGTAGGTGGCCATCTTGTTTCACGCCAAAGCGAAACTCCACATGATGTCATCGGCCCACAGGATCTACTTTTAAAATAAGCTGGGACGAGTGAGGGTCTACACCCTGCGTTTAAAGATGTAATCAGCCTCAAAATGGATGGATTTTGTAAACTCTCCCCTGTGCGTTTTTTCAGCAGGGAAGATTACCAAAGCATCATATGTATTATATTTGATGACAATGGGATCGTCATATACAACGAATGCAAGAATATCTTGTCAGAGAAATTTATAACTCTGCCCGCTTCGACGGCTTTTCTGTCTCGCCATTGAGTGTGTGTTGTACGCGGAGAGGAATATGACGTCACTGCGTGACGTATGAGTGACGTAGCGACGCTCACGAATTTGAATGCTGCACAGCTGCAGCCATGGGATAGCGTCATGGCTCGTGCCTACGGTTCGATGATGTCGCATGGCATACGTTGGTAGAATGCACCATACGTGTATACGCCTGTTGACACGGCCGTGGAAATATAAACGGCATGCCATGCTGTTTATTTTTAAAGATCAACTTCTTCTATTTTCTCGTGAATGGTAGAAACAAGTTTAGTGTTTTGTGGTCAGATGTGTTTCATTTTGTACCTGTTGTAACATATGTCATTTTCGCTGAGTTTGAGAGACATCGATTTCAGCCCAGATTTGAGGCTGATTACATCTTTAAGTTTGTAATTTATTTTTCGTTGAGAGATGACAAATTACTTTTTTGATGTATTTGACAAACCTCTAAAAAAAATACAATACATTGTTCTGATGCTCAGTCTTCTAATACAGTATATAGACAATTGGTACCATCCAGTGTGTATATCAGACGTTTTAACAGGAAATAAAAATTATATTATTTGATCGCACGGCATACTAAACCCTGTTCCAGATCCTCTGTTTTTCTAGTTCTCTTGGATACGCGCTTTGCGAATATTGGAATCGAGTATTCATACGCTAGAATGGTGTGGCCTAGTTCCTGTACTCGCTTTACTTTAATATAGACATGCCTTAGATGCACTGTATATGTGTTAATTGTTATAGTCTGGTATACATTGAACCACTTCATTGCGAATTTGCATTTAAAAACTTCCTTCCACCAAAATTTGAGGGAAATTCTTACGCCAATGTCTGGTCACCACAAACGAGCCACAAGAGAGGCATCAAAACATCAAACCGAACGTTGGCGAGTCAACACGAATGTGCAACTGACCATTCGTGACCGCTCGTCCGATTCCGTCGAGTCATCTGACCTCCCGCATTAATGGTGTAGGGATTTTACAGCTCTCAGTTCATCTGCCGGACGTGCAGCAAACCAAATACTATGAGATGTGTGTCCCTCACATAGTCCTCGTTGTATATCTTCCTTATCAAGAGATAAAACATATATCTCAATGAATTCCCTAAAGCTTGAGTCTACCCCCGAACGATCTCGTCTAAAGTGTTTCTGAGTATCTCCTGTCTTTTTTTCTCAAGTCGATCTCCATGGCAACGGAAGTCCTACAGCTGACATGCGCAGCTTCACATATGTGCAATTTACGTACACTTCGCTATTCATAAATCTCACCGCGTATAGATGACCCAGATAGATACATGTTGATACTGTGCCTGTATCTGGAGTTTCTTGGATGCCAATATGTGATGGACGAGTCTGTATATTATAAGTTATCCTGTCCCTGCGAATTTGATACTGAATTTTATCCGGTTTCCTGGCGAAAATGCCACACGCGTGACGAAACGTACTGGGGGTAACTTTTACCCAGTTATATGGGACAAATACAGTTTTTATGCAATAAAATTGTAAAAGTGACAACAAAATCCCGAAAATTTGAGATATTAAAGATTACATTATATTATGTCCGAAAATTAGAGCGCGGGAATAGGCCCCTATTTATGAAGATTTCCCCGTATTTCTCCATGTTATCTTTATGGGAGCAAAGGCGAGCGGCCATCTGTGACCTGAATCAGTCCTCGGCGTAACAAACACTTGTATCTCTCCATCTGAAACTTCAGAATGCTATCAGTATATCCGTAAGAAAACAGGGTCGCCCGTATTTCAAACCATCTGAATTTCTTGGACATAGGCCTATGTATACATCTTTGCTTATATTATAGAATATACTTGTAATATACAGTTCACTTACCTCCGCCATTTCGGTAACAAATATATGGAAATCTCCACACATTACCCAGACCGATGGAACTTCCCAGCGTCACGAATAAAAAATCTATCGTCTTTGAAAACTGCTGTCTGTGAGATGAATTCTCCATTATGGAAGTCGCGTGAAAGAACCCTGAAAGTTTGTCATAGGTTGAAACAGAAGAACGTACCGGTATAGCGCAAATGAAGGAACAAGCTTGGTCGATGCTTCGAATACTTTTGTGTTCCACCAGACTCTGCCGAATTTGCAACGCGCCGGTGTATGTATGGTAGGCTAAACAACGAAGATACGAACTAGTACGAAATACTTCGTATAGTTACGGTACATATTTTTCACAAAGTATCTGTCCTTGTTTACAGTGCTTACAATAGTTAAGCTTCACCACGGAGACCTACGGAAGAGTCTATCATTACAAAGGCAACACAACTTCACAAGCCGTAATATGGTCCACTGATCAGCGCCGATGCTCAGATGCTCAGGCTCGTAGCCAGGATTTCTGGAGGGGGTATCCGCTGGAGAGTAAATTGGGCACTTTGACGCTAGCCTCAACACTACCCACGAAGTTACATGTATGGTGGTTATTACAAATCACTGCACGTTCGACATGAGCACATGTGTGTGTTTTTTATGATCCGATCACTCCATTGAGCTGTCCATGCTGTCCGTGCAGTAGTTCCAATGTTCCACGATCGTTGGCCATGCAGCCTGTTGCCTTGGTTGATGGTATCGTTACAAATATTACACTCAAATATATGTATTTGGAAACCAAAACAAGAACAACAAGAAAATTCATATAACAGATGTTGTATGGAAAAGAGCGATTCTCCGCAAAGCAGCTGCGTGAACTTTAGTCCTATCAAATCTCGACAGACATATTTTACCGGACACGAAAAGAATGTCTCCGAATTGGTGAAACTCAAATGTGATTAATTACAGATATAGACGCCTAATTCATGAATTTGAGAAATAAAATTATTGTTAACTAGAGCCTATAGGCTATTATATGTATCTATGTCTAACAAGCCTTGCATACAGAAATTCAATCAAATAGTCTGATTTGACAGGACTGGAACCGACTAATAACTGTGCTGATTTGCTCACAGCAGGGCTGTTTTCAATTGAACTAAATTATCAGCACTTATTTTTACCAGCCTGATAAGTAGGCCCTATGAAAAACCCTCATTGGGCACCAGCCCCATCAATATGCAATGCCTTGTCTAATGGTATAAGCAAGCCCACTGAGTCTTCCCCTCCCCCAACAATATCAAATGAGTCATATAGATATTATAGAAACATTTTGATCAAGCTAGGAAAATACAGGAGTACTACAACAGTATTGAAGTTGAAGTCTAAATCTGATATTCAGGAATACAGGAGTACTACAACAGTGTTGAAGTCTAAGTCTGATATTCAGGAATACAGGAGTACTACAACAGCGTTGAAGTCTAAATCTGATATTCAGGAATACAGGAGTACTACAACAGTGTTGAAGTCTAAATCTGATATTCAGGAATACAGGAGTACTACAACAGTGTTGAAGTCTAAATCTGATATTCAGGAATACAGGAGTACTACAACAGTGTTGAAGTCTAAATCAATTCAGGAATACAGAAGTACTACAACAGTGTTGAAGTCTAAATCTGATATTCAGGAATACAGGAGTACTACAACAGTGTTGAAGTCTAAATCTGATATTCAGGAATACAGAAGTACTACAACAGTGTTGAAGTCTAAATCTGATATTCAGGAATACAGGAGTACTACAACAGTGTTGAAGTCTAAATCTGATATTCAGGAATACAGAAGTACTACAACAGTGTTGAAGTCTAAATCTGATATTCAGGAATACAGGAGTACTACAACAGTGTTGAAGTCTAAATCTGATATTCAGGAATACAGGAGTACTACAACAGTGTTGAAGTCTAAATCTGATATTCAGGAATACAGGAGTACTACAACAGTGTTGAAGTCTAAATCTGATATTCAGGAATACAGGAGTACTACAACAGTGTTGAAGTCTAAATCTGATATTCAGGAATACAGGAGTACTACAACAGTGCTGAAGTCTAACTCTGATTTCAGGAATACAGGAATACTACAACAGTGTTGAAGTCTAAATCTGATTTCAGGAATACAGGAATACTACAACAGTGTTGAAGTCTAAATCTGATATTCAGGAATACAGGAGTACTACAACAGTGTTGAAGTCTAAATCTGATTTCAGGAATACAGGAGTACTACAACAGTGTTGAAGTCTAAATCTGATTTCAGGAATACAGGAGTACTGCAACAGTGTTGAAGTCTAAATCTGATATTCAGGAATACAGGAGTACTACAACAGTGTTGAAGTCTAAATCTGATATTCAGGAATACAGGAGTACTACAACAGTGTTGAAGTCTAAATCTGATATTTAGGGAATTGATCAATGGAATTGGAATTTTGTGATGTGATTTTTTCCAAATGTGAGCATAAATAAATGCCGGAATATTTACAGAGCTATAATGGGATATTCACAGAGCGTTACAAGTTATAATGATTATTCATAGCATTGTTCAACTACTATTTTGAACATGAGGCACCAGGGGTGCTACAACCACTCAGCCTCTTAACAGTCCAGATCGAGTATGCTTTTGTGTGAAAAACACAGAAACATGGACACTATAAAGAAAAAAAAACCCAGATCTCTTTCATGTGGTAAGAACTCTATCTTGTACTGTGTCAGCAAGACGCAGAGCCGGTCAGTTTCTTCAGCATTCTTATATGTATCTGGTTGACCCTTCTGGTCAAATATTTGACCCCTAGGGTCAAACATAAAAAATAAAAAATAGACATAATTTGTGAGTGAGTCAATGACCTTGACATGAGCACATGCGTGTGTTTATATATGATCCGATCACTCCATTGAGCTGTCCGCGCAGTAGTTCCAATGTTCCAGGATCGTTGGTCATGCAGCCTGTTGTCTTTGTTATATCGTTACAAATATTACACTCAAATATATGTATTTGAAAACTAAAACAAAAACAACAAGAAAATTAATACAACAGATGTTGTATGAAAAAAGAGCGATTCTCAACAAAAGTAGCTGCGTGAACTTTAGTCCTATCAAATCTCGACAGACATATTTTACCGGACACGAATGGAATGTCTCCGAATTGGTGAAACTCGAATGTGATTTTTATAAATATAGACGCCTAATTCATGAATTTGAGAAATAAAACCATTGTTAACTAGAGCCTATAGGCTATTATATCTATCAGGCCTTGCATACAGAAATCCCATCAAATAGTCTGATTTGACAGGACAAGAACTGACTAATAACTGCGCTGAATTGCTCACAGCAGGCCTGATTTCAATTGAACTAAATTATCAGCACTTATTTTTACCAGTCTGATAAGTAGATACAAGCGTCTAGTCCGTCATTCATAATTCAACCGTCGTCCATTAAAGAATATCCGCGTCAATAATCCAAAGACTTATTTCATATCCATATAACAGTATTAGCACCAAATTAAAAAAAGACAATCATAGTATACATAAACATAGGCTAGTTTCCTGCAAGAGAGAAGCGGTCAACAGTTTTCAATGATGCCGACAAGACATCATGATGTTCCAAAAATATGAAATCCGTATCGCTGATCAGTATTCTTAATCCATAATAATCGTTCTAAAGTCGTTATCTAGAGAATGGTGTATCTCAGTCACGCTTTGATTGTGACTGTTCATATGAGCACCATGAGCATCTTGAAGTACATGGCTTCATACGGCCCCTAGCCCCGGGTTAAGCGGAATTAGACACAAGTTACGAAACGTAACGCCATAGATCTTGCACGCTACGTTCGTATTTTGCTATCAGCATGCGATATGTATCGGAGGAATAGCCCTGTTTTATAAGTTTCTGTAACAATGTTTGGTGACGTTGATTGAAATCGTCACAATTAACACAGGATATAGCAAATGCTACTAGGCGAGATATGTATACGCCATATGCAGGTCCCACTGGAATATTACTGTCCAGAAAGGGATAATTTACGATGTCGGAATTGTAATCATCTCTTTTGTCATAAAGTCGACGAGAGAGAATGTCCGCTTCATTTTTGTAGAGATATAGATCTGAATATGATGTGCCTGTAGGGCTATCTGTAGTTTCCTTCAAATCCAGTGAAGGTGAATATATATCCTTCACTGCGTCATCTATATAGCGATTATCCACAGCGAGAAGATCGTCTATATAGCGTTTGGTGAATGAGAAGGAACGGGCTTTGAATGGGCCCTATGAAAAACCCTCATGGGGCACCAGCCCCATCAATATGCAACGCCTTGTCTAATGGTATAAGCAAGTCTAAATCTGATAATCAGGGAATTGATCGATGGAATTGGAATTTTGTGATGTGATTTTCTCCAAATGTGAGCATAAATATATGCCGGAATATTTACAGAGTTATAATGGAATATTCGCAGAGCTTTCCAAGTTATAATGATTATTCATAGCATTGTGCAACTACTATTTTGAACATGGGGCACCAGAGATGCTACAACCACTCAGCCGCTTAACAGTCCAGATCAAGTATGTTTTTGTGTCAAAAACACAGAAATATGGACACTATGAAGAAAAATAAACTTCAGATCTCTTTCATGTGGTAAGAACTCTATCTTGTACTGTGTCTTCAGCATTCCTATCTGTATCAGGTTGATCCTTCGGGTCAAATATTTGACCCCTAGGGCCAAACATAGATACATAAAAACTAGACATAATTTGTGAGTGAGTGAATGAATTAGACCTGAAAATCAACGTGTTTTGGTGGTTCTCATTTCTCCCTGCCTTGCAGTCTTATTGACATACATTGTCGAGCAAAGTCAATAGCAGCAGGCCTAATCTTTGTATGCACAGATAGCAAATCAACGTGACAGAAGGAAACTAACTTTACAACCTTCTAGAAAATGTTGTACCAAGCTAAATGCTAGCGAAATCAGATCAGTCCTTGGGAGCTGGCTCTACAGTACCCAGGCCTGCAACTTACATGAGAATCCGGTTTAAACCGTTCTTAGAGTCAACAAATTCAAAAAATCCCCCTTGTAAATTAACAATATCACGTATGTATTTAATACCATTTTTGAGCCAGTTTTTAATAATAATTGACTGTTTCAATTTGCTGTTTAGCCACAAAGGTTCGTCTAAAATATCTGATATGGATTTTGGATTAAGTTTGACACGCAGTTGTTTCCAGGCAAAAAATGTGTCTTTCCAAAAAGGATTTGATATATTATCAATTACTTTATTAAGATAGTCATCACCCATGTTCCATAAATTCGGTGTTTCGGACAACTCGCTGTTTATTAGATTTTGCCATTTTCTATTCTGGAAAAGAAGACGTTTTATCCATGTGATTTTTAAACTATGTATATAGTTTGTCATGTTAACCATCTTCAGTCCGCCATGCTTGTAATCAAGGGTTAAAATATTCCTTTTTATTCTATCATTTCCTCCATTCCATATAAACTTAAATATAATCGAATTATATTAGGCTTCCATACTTGGCACATAGCAGTGCGTATTAATCTGATATCTTGAAGGAAAACAATCAACTGAGTATTATTCAATACAGGTAAGGGACGAAGGACATGTCAACCACTGAAGGATAACTATTCTGGTCTGAGAACGAATAAACAATTTGGAACTATTTTTGTACGTGTACTTCGAACAGCCCTGAAATCAGAAATTTTCTAGATCCCATAATAAAGGTGAAACAACTCACTTTTCTAAAAATGTTAAATTGCCTAATGAGAACAGCGGAATGCCTCCTGTCCATGCGCCTCATCGCTCCACACATTCCCATACGACCCGTATTGTGCTTTCTATACTACTCTGCGAGTACGAGCAGTCAATCTATTTTACCCATGGGATTTGCACCAAACGAGCGCCCGGAGCCAGGCATTCGCCCATGGATAAAATAGATTGACTGCTCGTACTCGCAGAGTAATATAGAAAGCACAATACGGGTCGTATGGGAATGTGTAGAGCGACTGAGGGGCACGGACAGGAGGTATTCCGCTGTTCTCATTAGTTGTTGGTTGGATCAATCAGATCGCAAGTTTTTGCCCGGTTCTAAAAATAGATCACTACAGCGCTACGAACACCAGTTCTGCACACAACTGCCACACTTGACGCCAAGCGTCTGAACGCTTCAACGCTTCGGCACTTTAGGTCCACTTCAGGTCCACTCTTCCTCCTCTGTTTCAGGGACCTGAGGTATTGAGGCGTCTAGACACTCTTCGACGCCCAGCGACGAAAACGAATGAACGATTCAAGTGCGGGTGGAGAAAACCATTCAAAGCTAAAAGGGCGGGCGCTAGAACGCTTCAAATGCTGGCTATAGGATGAGTTTTCGCCCTTAGTATACAGGTGGTGCTGCGATACAGTCGTTCTACGAGATATATGTCGAGTTGTCGCCTCTTAGCATACATTGTGGCGCTACAAGACATGACAGCTTATTATACGGGCTGATGACGTCACTCCCATGACGGGAGTTCCCTCAAACTTTTCCAGGCTGAAGCCATCGGTTTGTGTAGTAGGGTGAAATCCACAGTAGATCCCTCGTTGCTGGAAATAGATCCTTGGTATAGCCCTTCCGTCTTTCTGAGTTGGCAAACCATCCAGAAAACCATATAAAAGTATATATTTTCTTCATGGGAATGCTCATACCATTAATTCAGCATACAAGCCAGTTAAGCAAATTTAATCCGGGATAAATTTTCCTCCCTCGGAACGTACTGCATATTTTCTGGAAAATCTATTGAAATCACCCAAAATACGCCATATTTCGTTCATTTCCTGGAAAAATCTTGACAATCGATTTCAATAAGATTTCTTCCCAGTGTTCCCTGTCTCGAGGCGAGATAAAAAAGCTATTCAAAATATGAGGTCGACCATGCCGGTTTTTGTCACATATTCCATATGTAACATAACCCTATTTTTAGACACCTGAAAAACGTGCGAAACTGAGGCTGACGAAGGTCGACTTCGCGGCCCGACTCGCCATATAGCTCAACACAGCCACTCATCCGCATATGTCATTTTGAAAGAGTGGTAGTACCCAAAAGCTTGGCACTATAAATACTGGTTACTAAAAAGGGAAGGATAATTATCATGTGGTCAGACCCGGGCGCTCTGCTGTATTACAGTTTTTGATAATAATCCGAAACTATGGACTACGTCCAATACACCCCACCGGCGTGCAGTCACGTACACAAACACTGATGAGGCCACCACATGACGTCACTGCCACCGTGACCCCTGGGTCACCTTTCGAAAGAAAATTTGGCGGTAGTGAGGTCTTCCGGAAGTCAAGTGACCGGAAGTCGCGGCTCCGCAGGCGCGACCACACCCAAGCGCCCCAAAACTCCTAGGCAATTTAACATTTTTAGAAAAGTGAGTTGTTTCACCTTTATTATGGGACCTAGAAAATTTCTGATTTCAGGGCTGTTCGAGGTACACGAACAAAACTAGTTCCAAATTGTTTATTCGTTCTCAGACCAGAATAGTTATCCTTCAGTGGTTGACAGGCTTTTTAGGCCTATATATAGTCACTTAGCATGTCCTTCATCCTTTACCTGTATTGAATAACACTCTGTTGATTGTTTTCCTTCAAGATATCAGATTAATACGCACTAAAGTATGGAAGCCTGCTATGGTCAATCTTCCAAAGATTGACCTCAGCTCAGAGAAATACAGTTCAGGACGCAACATATACATGTGTAAAGATCTGCCCTACCATATATCTAGGGGCCGTACATGTATCTATGCTGGATCTAGTTTCTGACGAATGAAGAGGTCAAGCTAAAACTAGGTCAACACAGTGGTGTTAGGAATATATGTGCATGTATGTAGTGAAATTAATCAATTGAACTTAAACTTAGAAATAATATTATCTGAAATATTCTGAGATGGATGTCTTGCCACTTGTTGTTTCATGCACTCTTGTGTTCTAATACTTTCATTCAGTGCCAGTACCGGGTGTATGTATAATTATAATACCACTACATACAGATCAGCTTGATATTATGGCCAGTTTTTCGTGTGTTTTTTGAAAATTGTTGACCGCTTCTCTCTTGCAGGAAACAAGCCTATGTTTATGTATACTTTTGTCTTTTTGAATTTGGTGCTAATACTGTTATATGGAAATGGAATAGGTCTTTGGATTATGGACGCGGATATTCTCTAATGGACGACGGCTGGATTATGAATGACGGACTAGACGCTTGTAATTTGGGAGCTATTTCAAACAAATAGATACTATTTTGAATTGAAACTCTGGGAAAGAAATCTGCTACTCAGGAAGCAGCTATTCTTTTCAGTTTTACTATATCCACCATTGCAGCCAGTCAATCGATAGTCTCTGAAAATGATACTCCGGTATCACAATCAGTTAAAAACTGTTTTGCCTGTGAGCCATAAATTACACAATACTAATATACAAATGGAAGTACAGTGCAATAAAATCTAGATGATGCAAAGATAAGTTCACTTGCGATGGTTGGTATCTGTCCCAACCCTCAATCAAACAACAGCGTTTATCTTCTGAATCACCTTTCTATATATGCCCATGGGACTAGTCCTACTTCAGCTGTCTCCCTTTAATATACAGATGGTGCTGCGAGATATGACATATCATTATACAGGCTCTTGTGCGGCTCACGATTTGCAGTGTTGGCTGTTTCGACGTTTGATTAGTGAATTCAAATTTTCAAAATTGAAGTGCCGGATTTTCATTGGTCAGTGGAAAAAAAAGGGAAATGTCCAAGTTGAGCATATCAAGTACCTTAACCCCCACCTTTCGCGAGAACTAACTCTAAGGATCACAAAAACAGTGGCGGACATCTCGTTTCAACGGTTTCACTCATACACACACAAGGGGAAGATCCGCTTCCCCATATCTACATTTTTATTACTTTGTGTAGGTTGAAATTGGCCGATTTCGGAAAATTACATCATGGTCATTTCAACGCTTTGACGTCCTTTTGCAGCATCAGCTCCAAAAATGAAATGATGAATCAGAGCATGGATTTAGAACAGCTTATATCCGATATCCATGAACTGTCCTGCTTAGTAGTTTTTCAAAAATACAGTCCAAAAACTTGAATTCGGGATGGACCCAGCAATTCAATAAATAACTGTCTGGCTTCAAATCACTATTCCTGCTCTATATTAGGTCGTTTTCATGACTACACGGCCATTACACGATTAGGCGCGTTGAACACGTTTAAGCGCTATATGTCTTCCCGTTGTGCACATTTAGGCGCAGCCTCTATACACAATTAGGCGCATTTGCACAGTTAGACGCAAATTTTCTACACGATTAGGCGCAGTTCCACAAGTAGAAGCATATTTCTCACACGAGGCGCATTTCCACAATTAGGAGCAAATCTCCTACACGAATAGACGCAGTTCCACAATTAGGAGCAAATTTTCTACACGATTAGGCGCAACGCAAAATTAGGCGCAAGATCGTTCAAATGATTAGGAGCCGTTACATGATTAGACGCAGCCTTCTTACACGATTAGGCGCATTTACACAAACAGGCGCAAATTCCGTACACGATTAGGCGCAGTTCCACAATTAAGCGCAAATTTCGTACACGATTAGGCGCAGTTCCACCATTAACCGCAAATTTCCTACACAATTAGGCGCAGCACGTTATTAGGCGCAATTTTTTTACACGATTTGGCGCTGACACGATTAGGCGCAAATACACGATTAGGCCCCCCACAGGGGGTATCCGCTGGAGTGTAAATAGGGCAGTTTGATGCTAGCCTCACAACTAAGGTACCCACAAAGTTAAATGTATCGTGGTTATTACAAATCACTGCACGATCCATTGCCGTTGACCTTGACATGAGCACATGCGTGTGTTTTTTATGATCCGATCACTCCATTGAGCTGTCCGCGCAGTGGTTACAATGTTCCAGGATCGTTGGTCATGCAGCCTTATATCGTTACAAGTATTACACTCAAATATATGTATTTGGAAACCAAAACAAGAACCCCAAAAGCAGCTGCGTGAACTTTAGTCCTATCAAATCTCGACAGACATATTTTACCGGACACGAATGAAATGTCTTCGAATTGGTGAAACTCGAATGTGATTTTTCGAAATATAGACGCCTAATTCATGAATTTGAGAAATAAAACCATTGTTAACTAGAGCCTATAGGCTATTATATCTATCAGGCCTTGCATACAGAAATCCCATCAAATAGTCTGATTTGACAGGACAAGAACTGACTAATAACTGCGCTGAATTGCTCACAGCAGGCCTGATTTCAATTGAACTAAATTATCAGCACTTATTTTTACCAGCCTGATAAGTAGATACAAGCGTCTAGTCCGTCATTCATAATTCAACCGTCGTCCATTAAAGAATATCCGCGTCAATAATCCAAAGACTTATTTCATATCCATATAACAGTATTAGCACCAAATTCAAAAAAGACAATCATAGTATACATAAACATAGGCTAGTTTCCTGCAAGAGAGAAGCGGTCAACAGTTTTCAATGATGCCGACAAGACATCATGATGTTCCAAAAATATGAAATCCGTATCGCTGATCAGTATTCTTAATCCATAATAATCGTTCTAAAGTCGTTATCTAGAGAATGGTGTATCTCAGTCACGCTTTGATTGTGACTGTTCATATGAGCACCATGAGCATCTTGAAGTACATGGCTTCATACGGCCCCTAGCCCCGGGTTAAGCGGAATTAGACACAAGTTACGAAACGTAACGCCATAGATCTTGCACGCTACGTTCGTATTTTGCTATCAGCATGCGATATGTATCGCCAAATTTGAGAAACTTTGAGTGGAGGCGCTTGGAGGAATAGCCCTGTTTTATAAGTTTCTGTAACAATGTTTGGTGACGTTGATTGAAATCGTCACAATTAACACAGGATCTAGCAAATGCTACTAGGCGAGATATGTATACGCCATACGCAGGTCCCACTGGAATATTACTGTCCAGAAAGGGATAATTTACGATGTCGGAATTGTAATCATCTCTTTTGTCATAAAGTCGACGAGAGAGAATGCCCGCTTCATTTTTGTAGAGATATAGATCTGAATATGATGTGCCTGTAGGGCTATCTGTAGTTTCCTTCAAATCCAGTGAAGGTGGATATATATCCTTCACTGCGTCATCTATATAGCGATTATCCACAGCGAGAAGATCGTCTATATAGCGTTTGGTGAATGAGAAGGAACGGGCTTTGAATGGGCCCTATGAAAAACCCTCATGGGGCACCAGCCCCATCAATATGCAATGCCTTGTCTAATGGTATAAGCAAGTCTAAATCTGATAATCAGGGAATTGATCGATGGAATTGGAATTTTGTGATGTGATTTTCTCCAAATGTGAGCATAAATATATGCCGGAATATTTACAGAGCTATAATGGAATATTCGCAGAGCTTTCCAAGTTATAATGATTATTCATAGCATTGTGCAACTACTATTTTGAACATGGGGCACCAGAGGTGCTACAACCACTCAGCCGCTTAACAGTCCAGATCAAGTATGTTTTTGTGTCAAAAACACAGAAATATGGACACTATGAAGAAAAATAAACTTCAGATCTCTTTCATGTGGTAAAAACTCTATCTTGTACTGTGTCTTTAGCATTCCTATCTGTATCAGGTTGATCCTTCGAGTCAAATATTTGACCCCTAGGGCCAAACATAGATACATAAAAACTAGACATAATTTGTGAGTGAGTGAATGAATTAGACCTGAAAATCAACGTGTTTTGGTGGTTCTCATTTCTCCCTGCCTTGCAGTCTTATTGACATACATTGTCGAGCAAAGTCAATAGCAGCAGGCCTAATCTTTGTATGCACAGATAGCAAATCAACGTGACAGAAGGAAACTAACTTTACAACCTTCTAGAAAATGTTGTACCAAGCTAAATGCTAGCGAAATCAGATCAGTCCTTGGGAGCTGGCTCTACAGTACCCAGGCCTGCAACTTACATGAGAATCCGGTTTAAACCGTTCTTAGAGTCGTTTCTTGATCTGTTCCTTCATATCGATATATTCTTTGTACGAAAACTGAAGAAATGCCCAGACTGGTATAGGCATTCAGTGCTGTGTCAGAAGAGTTGTTCGATGACGGCATAGACACGTGAGAGGATTGTTCTATCAATCATCGCCCTCTCCGGTACTATATGAGGATCTATAAATATTCGGGTTCATACTCCATGTAAGAATCACGAGATAATGCATACAATAGCCAAGTTGGGGACAACAATATGTCTAGACTTGAGCCTTTTCAGCTGTTCAAAGACTCAGACAATAGCTTCTTACATGAAGTATCTACCAATATTCGGCTCTTCCGATCTATGAAGAAAATATTGATATCGAAGTCCTCTTCCCTTCGTGAATATCAACAGCTTTTAGAATTGCAGATAATATTCACTTTTATGAGCAGATCTTCTAAAATTTGAACCAACGAAAATACGGAATAAGGCAACATTTTTGTCAGATGGGTGAATTCGGAAAGCGCAACAGCCGAGAAGACTTTCGCAAATCCAGGGGCACTGATTTCTCTTCACTATTATCTTGACAAAATTGTGACAGTGATTTCTTTAATGATTGTTGAGATCTAGTCCATAAAACCAATTTATTTACAGCCAAATGCACTCTCAAACGCGAGTATACGTAACGTAAATGAATATAGGACGAAGCCTACACGCTAAATTCAAATATTACAGTTTTCACTCACTGTAGCCTGATCCTATTCCACGCAATTTTCCGGCAAATGCTCCAAATTTTCTATACTTAAAAGTGACAGTATATATATACGGGCTAAAGGATATATTTTCTTTATGAAGTAACTTACAGTTTATCTTCTGGAGTTAATTATCGCTCTTATGAAAATTACAGAGGTGTTTAATCTGGCATAATGAGAGACAACCCTGTTCGGAGGACGGGTCTCAAAACAAGACATTTGGGAAGGTGGATGTGGTTTTAGGGTGAAGTTTCTAAATATGGGGTCTCTATAGATAACCCAATGCTTTAAATATACGAGTGCTCATTCACCCCCATGGCTCATTCACCCCCATGGGTTCATTCACCCCCATGGGTTAGTTTATCGGGATAGGGAGATCGCGTGCCCTTTCTATACTACTCATCGCGCATGCGCAGTCGACCCATTCTACTGTAGGGTGCAAGCCAGGCCCATGGAATCTCAGGAGCGAAAACCCCAGGTCTCTCGCCCCACCTAGCTATCCCGCCCCACACCTATGCGACCCGCTGTGCAGTGAGTAAAGCGGAGAAGGAGTAGGAGGAGTCGGACACGCCACGGATTACACTAGGGAGATATATATACATACACACCAAGGTCTGAAATAGTTCAGTCGATATGTGAAAAAAAATGTGCTTTTTCATAAAAGTGTGAAACATATGATACATGGGACTGTAGAGGGCAATGTATTCCTATTGTCACACCGTTCCAAACCAGTGGTCGTACTCAACCGCTTTTGCTCCCAGAACATTGGGGTATAATGGAAATACTAGCCGGGTTACTGATCTTCCACCTCGCTTGTCTTCAGGTTTAATATATCAGTGAATTGTTCAGAGAAAAGGTGTTCCGTGTACCGGTAACTTTACAAATTTTCTGAATACGAGTGCAAACTGCGCCGGACCAAAAGTAGATAATATTAAAACCGCTATATTAAGATAGTGTAATTCCAAAATAACGAAAATATTGTAATATTAAAACTGTAAATGGAGAAATCTAGGTAGCTGGCGTATTTCAGAGTACAGCCCCAACTAAGTCCAGTCAAAACTTCCGAAAGAGAAATATCTAATTATGCGCAAACTATTTAAAACACGAGAAAACCCACACGATGATGTTGTTCAAACTGTGTAAACTTGCGAGCTTGCGATCACAGTTTACACGTAGTTTGAACCACATCATTTGACAGTTTATACCCCGATGAACCTGCAAAATGCGAAAGTCAATCCTTATAACTCTTCACTCTCGTTTATTGATGAATGTATATTTTTTATTGAAAGGAATACGTTTACAGATATCTTTAGAGATGAATTTGACCCATTCACCCGTATAACAGCTGACATGCAAGTGCTCTCTTCACTGACTTCTGAATATATATCCCTGCGCTTGTTCAGTATAACGAAGCCGAATACAGATTTTTTTTAAAGAAAAGATTTATTCCTCATGAACATATCATTTGATGAATATATCATTATTAATTTTATTCAGAATTTGTTCAAACATGAAAATTAAAAATAAATTGAACTAGAACTATTTTCTATCGCGGACTGCGGCAAGAGAGTCAACTTGTTCAACAGTGAGCACGTGATATTTCTATTTTTGTACAAGCCGATGCTATAAACGAAGAAGGATATACGCTTCAACAGTTGGAAGAAATTCATAATTTAGGGACAAAAGAATTTACCGGATTAGCCATCACCAGGACAAAGATGAATCTGAATGAAAATACTTTGGATAGTTGAAGACGACTGGATATAATAATCAACAAATGAATCGGGTGAGGCTATCAACGCGAATGTTTGTACCAGTCTCTTTTCACTGGGTCAACGTACCTGCACTCCTTTAGAACTCCATTTAGTAGTCCATTTCATATTCCCACTCACGGTCACCGAGCGTTCGGTTGTAAATAAATTCTGTAACTGTTTATTCTTTATCTCCGAGGTGTTTAATAAATTACGACGTTAGTGTCAGGAATTTGTCGGCGTGAACTGAACTGAATTCCATAGGTCAAAACCAGTCGGAACGAGAAACCTTATTGTCTGCTACAAAAGTAGTTCGTCAAGAAACGTGTAAACTTCGAAATCCAAAGTTTATCGAGTTGTAAACTTTTCAATTGCACATCACGTGATGCTGTTTTGGCCAATGGGAAAAGAGATATGGTCAACGATTTCAGAGTGTAGAATTATACAATTATAAACACACTGTTTACCTTTTCATAATTTGCAAAAATGGGGGGAGGATACCTCACCCTCCTTTGTTAAACTCAGTACATGTATTGGATACATGTATTTAACACATGTATTTCAACATCCGGGCCTTTCATTCTCCAAAGCCGGCTGGCCCCAAATAACCCTCCATTGTAACCATCCCCTCCTTTGTTAAAGATATGTACTCTGTTTAACATGGGAGACTATACATGTATTTTAACATGGGAGAATAAACATGTTTTTCTACATCCGGGACCTTTCATCCCCCAGAACCGGCTGGCGCCAAATGATCACGTGACCAGCTCATATGTGTATTTGTTGCCACCCAGACCTTCCTACTACTTGAATTTTCAAACAATACATTATCACAAAAAAATCTACTCGAAAGTATTGGTTACCCACTGTATAGGCAGAGACTATAGATAGCCTTGCCGTGGTAAATTGACGAAATAACACGATAGTTCATTGGAGTCCAAATTTGATGCGGTCGGTATAGGCCCACATTTATAGACCGTGCCAAGAAATAAATAACAGACAGAAAACAGAACATAACAACGTGGCACCAAGAATTTCTAATATCAGGGTGGGGAAAATGTCGCCTGGGGAAACTGACGGTACCGCGTTTAAGCCTACTGCTGTTTGAAAATGTTGTGTGGGGATACTGTCGTGGGGGAAAATGTCGGTGGGGAAACTGTCGCTGGGGAAACTGTCGGTACCCCGTTTAAGGCTACTGCTGTTTGCAAAAACAGGCTTAGCCAGGCTGAAGTGAATTAAGTCCAATAATCAGCTGAGTAAGACGGAGCCTAAGCGAAGTCATCCTGGCCTCAACCAGAGTTGGTCTATGGATGGATGGATGGATGTACTTGGGCACTCCATCGCACCGCGATGGGCACAGGTCGTGCGAACACGCCGTGCAACCCGTTTCCCCCAACCCGCCTTACACATGATCCCTCTTAACAGTGTCACATAGACAATGTTTGATCCCCACATTCCTATTAAACAATATACATTCTCTTAATTCCCATAACTACAGACGTATCACATAATATTTCCATCTGTCAAGCCCCCTCATTCTCTCTTAATTCCCGGATCGATTCTTAGTGGCAACTTAATTATCACACTGGACACTCATAATTAAATCTCCCAATAGCCACTCATCCTCCCCATTCACTCAACATTTAATATTTCACCCTATTTCCCGAAATCATAAATCCAGTGCCATGGAAATTTCACCCAGTATTTCTCATTTTCCTCAATGCAATATCTCACTTTTTCCCCCTTATACAGAGTATACCGTACAAACGCGTTCCCCCACACCGACCTACACATGCTCCCTCGTACCAATAACGCATAGCCATCGGTAATTCCCCATTATATCTTATTTACATCTTTTTCCGTTTCATCTAGTCCTGATCAGGTCCCTAGTCTTACCTCTATTTCTCTTAATCATCTCTATATATTCACCAATTATTTCACCCATTTCTCTTCATTTTCCCCGAAAATACCCCAGTATTTCCCGTCACTTTGCCTATTTCCCGAAATCATAAAACCAGTGCCATATAAATATCACCCAGTATTTCTCATTTTCCTCAATACAATATCCCACCATTTCCCATTCACTGTGCCTAATCATACAGATTATGACACATGCTCCCTCATACCATAGCCACTGACAATAAAATCTGTTCCCCTTGATATATTCCCATTCCGTCCTCTATTTCCCTTAATCGTCTATAACTTATAGGCTACCTCGGTATTTTCACACATTCATATACCGGTACATATACACCAGTTATTCAACCAGTATTTCCCTTCATTTTCCTCAATGAAATATCCCATTATATATCCGCTCACTAACGGTCATATAATCCAATGCCATACTAATTCCACCCAGTATTCCCTCTTATTTCCTCAATCAAATATCCCAGTAGTTTCCCTTGTGCTTATTTACCCAGATCATGTAGGACATAGACACTGTTCAATCCCCACATTCCTTTTACACAATATACCTTCTCTTAATTCCCATAACTACAGAAGTATCACACAATATGTCCATCTGTCAGGCCCTCTCATTCTCTCTTCTCGGACCGATTCTTAGCGGCAACCTTGATTAATTATCACCACGGACACTCACAATTAAATCTCACAATATCCACTCATCCTCCCTCATTCACCCAGCATTTACTATATCACCCATCGAATTTCTCTCCAACCCACTTTCTTTAATAATTATATTTACGCGATCATGGCATGTTGTCATGTGACAACATCGACTTTCTAGCCAACATGTTACATCTGCGCCCGATTCACGACAACACTCGACACGACCTCGGATAACGTAGGATAATAGTATCTCGTTCCGCACTGCTAGGGCACCATATTGGCATCCATGTTGAAAGCACAGCATCATGCGGAAACCCCGAAGAGCGCATGTCAGCTGTATGAATTCCGTTACCATGGAGATCAGCTTTAGACGCCAAACCAAGAGAAACACCTCAAATTAGAAGAGATCCTTCGGGGGTAGATTCAAGGGAATATCCATTTCATTTGGATACCGGTATATATTTTATCTCCTGATAAAGAAGAAATACAACGAGGACTATGTGAGCGGAAACACATCCTATAGCATGTGATGTGCCTCACGTGCGGCGGATCACGGTTTACAGCTAACAGCTGTGAAATCCCTACACCATTAATGTGCGAGGTGCTATGACTTCGACGGAATAAGCCGAGCAGTCGCATGCGACTTTCTAGCCAACATGTTACGTCTATGGAAGGCCAAATGTCCAAATAATCAGAAACTCACAGTTACTGAATCGAAAACCTAAGTTTTCAAACAGAAAACTTAAGTTATCAAAGAGAAAACCTAGGTTATCTACCACATAACCCCGAGTTTCTCTTTTCCTAACCTCGAGTTTCTATTTCTCAACACCGAAAATCACAGTCGTTACTGGAAAACTTAAGTTATCAAACCGAAAATCTAGATTTCGAATTGATAACTTAAGTTTACGGTCGAAAACCTAGGTTATCCAGCAGACAACCCCGAGTTTCTCTTTCAAATTCAAGTTTCTCTTTTATTTCTGGACATTCGTGTAGAAAACTTAGGTTTTCGAATTTGCGATTGTCGTAAAGTGAAACTCGACTAACTAACTTCGAGTTTCGATATCCGGGTACTATATGTTTCGCGCCCTTTCCCGCATGCTGACTGATTAAAACGTCAGACAGAACCACAAAATCAACATGTATTCAACAAAAGGATAACTGAGATTATTTATTCAATGTAGACTATCCTGTATGACCGAGCCTAGTTTATACAAGCATTATCAAAGACTGGGTATTGATACTCAGAACTAGTCCTTTAATCAGTTTAATAGCTATATATATATATATATGCTGCAGACTGAATTGGGGGAAATAATCTAGTTGAAATTCAGCTATCCGGTCAAGCTGACTGACCGACATAAGACAGGTCAATGTAATTCACACCAGCAAAGCAAAGCACACTCAGTGATATGATAGCTACTTTGGCAAATACTTCGGTGACACACAAGCTGTCTCTGGGTCAACAGCGATTAGTACAGGCATGCAGTGAATGTTATATCTGTGTGAGCAGTTTGATTCCGTATAATTAATTTCGCCACGTGGTTCTCTCTGCATTTCTGATTAGTCAGCAATCGGAAAAGGCGCCAAACCCAAAGTACCCGGATATCGCAACTCTAAGTTAGAAAGTCGAGTTTCACAACCATCAATTCGAAAACCTAGGTTATCGATTAGAAAGTGTCCAATAAAAGAGAAACTCGGGGTTGTCTGCTAGATAACTTAGGTTTTCGACCGTAAACTTAAGTTATCAATTCGAAAATCTAGGTTTTCGGCTCGATAACTTAAGTTTTCTAATCACAACTGTGATTTTCGGTGTTGAAAAATAGAAACTCGAAGTTAAGGAAAGAGAAACTCGGGGTTGTGTGGTAGATAACCTAGGTTTTCGACCGTAAACCTAAGTTTTCGATTCGAAAACCATGGTTTTCTGTTTGATAACTTAAGTTTTCTGTTTTCGATTCAATAACTGTGAGTTTCTGATTATTTGGACATTTGGCCTTCCATATACGTCTGCACCCGATTCACGACAAGGGACGCGCCATTTTGTCCTCTAACGAAGTTTTCTGATTGGACACATTGATCATGTGATTCCGTTTCTATTCTCAGTTCTCAGTCGCAGATACGTATACACTGGAAGTGGGCGGAATGCGGTCTGCAATGCAAGATAGCCAAGGGATCGCCTTTGGCTTAAATAGAAAGCTTAGCGTTGGGAAGATGAAGCGAAGTGGGATCTGAACAAAAGCAAGCGATGAAGTCCGTCAACCGTGCACGTCCGTTCAAACGGTCGGGATCCGGTTGTTTTAAGGCAAGAGAGACTACTATTAGTATTGCAAGCGTGACGAAATGTACTGGGGTAACTCTTACCCAGTTATTTGGGACGAATAGAGTGTTTATGCCATACAATTGTAAAAGTGAAAAAAATCCCGAAAATTTGAGATATTAAAGATTACATTATATTATGTCCGAAAATACGCGAAAATTAGAGCGAGGTAATAGGCCCCTATTTATGAAGATTTCCCCGTTTTTCTTCATGTTATCTTTATGGGAGCAAAGGCGGGCGGCCATCTGTGACGTGAATCAGTCCTCGGCGTAACAAACTCTATCTCTCCATCTGAAACTCCAGACTGCTATCGGTATAGGCGTAAGAAAACAGGGTCGTCCGTATTTCAAACCATCTGAAATTCTTGGACATATGCCTATGTATACATCTTTGCTTATATTATAGAATATACTTGTAATATACAGTTCACTTACCTCCGCCATTTCGATAACAAATGTATGGGAATCTCCACACATTGCCCAGACCGATGGAACTTCCCAGCGTCACGAATAAAAAATCTATCGTCTTTGAAAACTGCTGTCTGTGAGATGAATCCTCCATTATGGAAGTTGCGTGAAAGAACCCTGAAAGTTTGTCACAGGTTGATACAGAAGAACGTACCGGTATAGCGCAAATGAAGGAACAAGCTTGGTCGATGCTTCGAATACTTTTGTATTCCACCAGACTCTGTCGAATTTGCAACGCACTGGTGTATGTATGGTAGGCTACACAACGAAGGTACGAACTAGTACAAAATACTTCGTATAGTTACGGTACATATTTTTCACAAAGTATGTGTCCTTGTTTACAGTGCCTCCTTGTTAGTTAAGCTTCACTACGGAGACCTACGGACGAGTCTATCATTACAAAGGAAACACAACTTCACAAGCCATAATATGGTCCACGGATCAGCGCCGATGCTCGTAGCCAGCATTTCTGGAGAGGCTATCCGCTGGAGTGTAAATAGGGCAGTTTGATGCTAGCCTCACAACTAAGGTACCCACAAAGTTAAATGTATGGTGGTTATTACAAATCACTGCACGATCCATTGCCGTTGACCTTGACATGAAAACATGCGTGTGATTTTTATGATCAGATCACTCCATTGAGCTGTCCGCGCAGTGGTTACAATGTTCCAGGATCGGTGGTCATGCAGCCTTATATCGTTACAAGTATTACACTCAAATATATGTATTTGGAAACCAAAACAAGAACCCCAAAAGCAGCTGCGTGAACTTTAGTCCTATCAAATCTCGACAGACATATTTTACCGGACACGAATGGAATGTCTTCGAATTGGTGAAACTCAAATGTGATTTTTCGAAATATAGACGCCTAATTCATGAATTTGAGAAATAGAACCATTGTTAACTAGAGCCTGTAGGCTATCATATGTATCTATGTCTAACAGGCCTTGCATACAGAAATCATCCCATCAAATAGTCTGATTTGACAGGACTGGAACTGACTAATAACTGTGCTGAATTGCTGACAGCAGGGCTGATTTCAATTGAACTAAATTATCAGCACTTATTTTTACCAGCCTGATAAGTAGTCCCTATGAAAAACCCTCATTGGGCACCAGCCCCATCAATATGCAATGCCTTGTCTATGGTATAAGCAAGCCCACTGAGTCTTCCCCTTCCCCAACACTATCAAATGAGTCATATAGATATTATAGAAACATTTTGATCAAGCTAGAAAAATCTGATAGTTAGGGAATTGATCAATGGAACTGGAATTTTTTCATGTGATTTTTTCCAAATGCGAGCATAAATAAATGCCGGAATATTTACAGAGCTATAATGGAATATTCACAGAGCTTTACAAGTTATAATGATTATTCATAGCATTGTGCAACTACTATTTTGAACATGAGGCACCAGGGGTGCTACAACCACTCAGCCTCTTAACAGTCCAGATCAAGTATGTGTTTGTGTCAAAAACACAGACACATGGACACTATAAAGAAAAAAAGCTCCAGATCTCTTTCATGTGGTAAGAACTCTATCTTTTACTGTGTCAGCAAGACGCAGAGCCGGTCAGTTTCTTCAGCATTCCTATATGTATCTGGTTGACCCTTCTGGTCAAATATTTGACCCCTAGGGTCAAACATAAAAAATAAAAAATAGACATAATTTGTGAGTGAGTCATTGACCTTGACATGAGCACATGCTTGTGTTTATATATGATCCGATCATTCCATTGAGCTGTCCGCGCAGTAGTTCCAATGTTACAGGATCGTTGGTCATGCAGCCTGTTGTCTTTGTTATATCGTTACAAATATTACTCAAATATATGTATTTGAAAACTAAAACAAAAACAACAAGAAAATTAATACAACAGATGTTGTATGAAAAAAGAGCGATTCTCAACAAAAGTAGCTGCGTGAACTTTAGTCCTTTCAAATCTCGACAGACATATTTTACCGGACACGAATGGAATGTCTCCGAATTGGTGAAACTCGAATGTGATTTTTATAAATATAGACGCCTAATTCGTGAATTTGAGAAATAAAACCATTGTTAACTAGAGCATATAGGCTATTATATCTATCAGGCCTTGCATACAGAAATCCCATCAAATAGTCTGATTTGACAGGACAAGAACTGACTAATAACGGCGCTGAATTGCTCACAGCAGGCCTGATTTCAATTGAACTAAATTATCAGCACTTATTTTTACCAGTCTGATAAGTAGATACAAGCGTCTAGTCCGTCATTCATAATTCAACCGTCGTCCATTAAAGAATATCCGCGTCAATAATCCAAAGACTTATTTCATATCCATATAACAGTATTAGCACCAAATTCAAAAAAGACAATCATAGTATACATAAACATAGGCTAGTTTCCTGCAAGAGAGAAGCGGTCAACAGTTTTCAATGATGCCGACAAGACATCATGATGTTCCAAAAATATGAAATCCGTATCGCTGATCAGTATTCTTAATCCATAATAATCGTTCTAAAGTCGTTATCTAGAGAATGGTGTATCTCAGTCACGCTTTGATTGTGACGGTTCATATGAGCACCATGAGCATCTTGAAGTACATGGCTTCATACGGCCCCTAGCCCCGGGTTAAGCGGAATTAGACACAAGTTACGAAACGTAACGCCATAGATCTTGCCCGCTACGTTCGTATTTTGCTATCAGCATGCGATATGTATCGCCAAATTTGAGAAACTTTGAGTGGAGGCGCTTGGAGGAATAGCCCTATTTTATAAGTTTCTGTAACAATGTTTGGTGACGTTGATTGAAATCGTCACAATTAACACAGGATCTAGCAAATGCTACTAGGCGAGATATGTATACGCCATATGCAGGTCCCACTGGAATATTACTGTCCAGAAAGGGATAATTTACGATGTCGGAATTGTAATCATCTCTTTTGTCATAAAGTCGACGAGAGAGAATGCCCGCTTCATTTTTGTAGAGATATAGATCTGAATATGATGTGCCTGTAGGGCTATCTGTAGTTTCCTTCAAATCCAGTGAAGGTGGATATATATCCTTCACTGCGTCATCTATATAGCGATTATCCACAGCGAGAAGATCGTCTATATAGCGTTTGGTGAATGAGAAGGAACGGGCTTTGAATGGGCCCTATGAAAAATCCTCATGGGGCACCAGCCCCATCAATATGCAATGCCTTGTCTAATGGTATAAGCAAGTCTAAATCTGATAATCAGGGAATTGATCGATGGAATTGGAATTTTGTGATGTGATTTTCTCCAAATGTGAGCATAAATATATGCCGGAATATTTACAGAGCTATAATGGAATATTCGCAGAGCTTTCCAAGTTATAATGATTATTCATAGCATTGTGCAACTACTATTTTGAACATGGGGCACCAGAGGTGCTACAACCACTCAGCCGCTTAACAGTCCAGATCAAGTATGTTTTTGTGTCAAAAACACAGAAATATGGACACTATGAAGAAAAATAAACTTCAGATCTCTTTCATGTGGTAAAAACTCTATCTTGTACTGTGTCTTTAGCATTTCTATCTGTATCAGGTTGATCCTTCGAGTCAAATATTTGACCCCTAGGGCCAAACATAGATACATAAACACTAGACATAATTTGTGAGTGAGTGAATGAATTAGACCTGAAAATCAACGTGTTTTGGTGGTTCTCATTTCTCCCTGCCTTGCAGTCTTATTGACATACATTGTCGAGCAAAGTCAATAGCAGCAGGCCTAATCTTTGTATGCACAGATAGCAAATCAACGTGACAGAAGGAAACTAACTTTACAACTTTCTAGAAAATGTTGTACCAAGCTAAATGCTAGCGAAATCAGATCAGTCCTTTGGAGCTGGCTCTACAGTACCCAGGCCTGCAACTTACATGAGAATCCGGTTTAAACCGTTCTTAGAGTCGTTTCTTGATCTGTTCCTTCATATCGATATATTCTTTGTACGAAAACTGAAGAAATGCCCAGACTGGTATAGGCATTCAGTGCTGTGTCAGAAGAGTTGTTCGATGACGGCATAGACACGTGAGAGGATTGTTCTATCAATCATCGCCCTCTCCGGTACTATATTCGTGTTCATACTCCATGTAAGAATCACGAGATAATGCATACAATAGTCAAGTCTGGGGACAACAATATGTCTAGACTTGAGCCTTTTCAGCTGTTCATGAACTCAGACAATAGCTTCTTACATGAAGTATCTACCAATATTCGGCTCTTCCGATCTATGAAGAAAATATTGATATCGAAGTCCTCTTCCCTTCGTGAATATCAACAGCTTTTAGAATTGCAGATAATATTCACTTTTATGAGCAGATCTTCTAAAATTTGAACCAACGAAAATACGGAATAAGGCAACATTTTTGTCAGATGGGTGAATTCGGAAAGCGCAACAGCCGAGAAGACTTTCGCAAATCCAGGGGCACTGATTTTTTTTCACTATTATCTTGACAAAATTGTGACAGTGATTTCTTTAGTGATTGTTGAGATCTAGTCCATAAAACCAATTTATTTACAGCCAAATGCACTCTCAAACGCGAGTATACGTAACGTAAATGAATATAGGACGAAGCCTACACGCTAAATTCAAATATTAGTTTTCACTCACTGTAGCCTGATCCTATTCCACGCAATTTTCCGCCAAATGCTCCAAATTTTCTATACTTAAAAGTGACAGTATATATATATACGGGCTAAAGGATATATTTTCTTTATGAAGTAACTTACAGTTTATCTTCTGGAGTTAATTATCGCTCTTATGAAAATTACAGAGGTGTTTAATCTGGCATAATGAGAGACAACCCTGTTCGGAGGACGGGTCTCAAAACAAGACATTTGGGAAGGTGGATGTGGTTTTAGGGTGAAGTTTCTAAATATGGGGTCTCTATAGATAACCCAATGCTAAATATGGGGTCTCTATAGATAACCCAATGCTAAATATGGGGTCTCTATAGATAACCCAATGATATATATAGTTTATACTGTGATCATTTAGTCTATATATACATATATAGAAAATAAAATAAAATAAAATGACACTGACAGCTGGAATTCGTCGTTACCGGTTTCACCACATCATCGGTGGCTCATCAGACGTTTAATGACTTTGAATTTAACGTTCATACGATATATTCCAAATTTACAGCGCTGCGTCATACACTGACGTCATATCGAATAGAATATTTTTCCAACGTTGAGCCATGACGCGTAGCGTCATGCTATGTTTGAATTAAAGCGTGACGTCATAATTTTGACTGTCCGCTCTTTTACGTTTAACGTCATAATACACATTTTGCAATAACAGTTTGAATAGACGTGAACTACACAATAAATATATCAATTTGGTAATTCATTTAAGACGCAATTATATTTCTTTCGAAATAATGTTTCCTTCTGTATTCTGAAGTCTTTGTCATTTTTCAATACTTTGTAAAATGGAAATATGGTAAATTTCCCAGCTCCACATTCGTCAATATGTCTACTTAGACCAATCTGTCGAGTTTCAGGGTCTCGTATCTGTTGTTTATGTACAGTCACTCGATTTCTCAGAATATCTCCAGTTTGTCCCACATAATTTTCACCACAACCAGCGCATGTTATGACATATATCACATTGGTTACTTTGCAGGTCATATTATATTGCACCTCAAAGACCTTATTTGCTCCCTTGAATTTAAATTGCCTGCCTTCTAGTATATAAGCACAAGTCCCGCATTTGTTTGATCCGCATATATACATATATAGACTAAATGATCACAGTATAAACTGCCTTTGTGTATGGTAAATATAGTACTAGAAAAAAGTCATGACAAACTCGGACTGATTGATTTCGCTAACTAGTTTCACTGCTTTCAGCAGTTTATCAAAGCATCGTTTATTAAATTTAATATGATTGCGGTTCTATTTATGCATGTGTGTTGTACACAAATGGTTACGGTGGTCTTGGCGACATAATTCACATGCATAAGATTACAAATAAACAAAACGGAACTAATAAAAGGGTATTTAAGATATAACAACAATAATAATAAGTTAGGGGAATAAGCAAATCGACCAAAACAGCTTATACAATGGACAATGGTGTAGACCTGTATGAGGTCTAAGTTTCTGGTTTCGACATGCTTATTGCATTAATCTTTGCTATACACTGTATAGAAATACCAATCAAGGAGAGGTCATTCTGGTTTAGACTTGCTTATTATATTAGTTTATGTTATATACTGTATACTATTGCCAATTAAGGAGAGAACATAATAGAAAACATTGATTTGCTAACCACATTCATTTAAATTATGGCTAAGAGTATTACCTAATTATGAGATTGCGAAAATGAAATAGGAAATACATGTCAAATCTAATGGCAAATAAGGTTTCTTGAATACAAGTATATGCGTGGTTTGGTGGAGGAGAGGTGAATTGATTACACTTTATTGAGTTCCGGGCGGAACTTATTAATGAAGTGCAATTCTTTAACTTCTCTCAATTTATTATCATCCCCTGATAACTTGAAAAATGGAAAATTTTTGAACTTGATGTCAAGATGTCCAGCGCATGTACCTATGTGTTTTGTTACCGGCAAGAAACGAAGACTGGGCGTGTTTATTTGCTGTCGATGTACGCGGGTCCTGTTTCTCACAGTGTCTCCTGTTTGTCCTATATAGTATTTCTTGCAACCACAACACGAGAGAACATAGACAAGATTTCTGGAGTTGCAATCCATGTTTGCATTTATCTTGAAAGTGTAGTTGGTTACATGGAATGTGGAGGAATTACCTATAATAAGGTTTTCTTTACAACATTTACATCGAGCGTTTCCACATTTTGAAGTTGCGTAATTCGGGAGTGACATCGGTAGAAATTTTGCCCTGGTTAGAAGTCTTTTGAGATTGGGAGCCTGTCTTGTACCGTTTATGATCCTAGTTTGATTGAAACTTTGTTTTAGGTGATTATTAGACTCCAAGATTGGTCGATTGTTGTAGATTACAGGAAAAAAATTAAAATTGTTTGGGTTATGGGTACTAACAAAAGATAGCGTGTCTGTAGCATTGTTACTTGGTTTAACTGTTCTAAGAGTTTCAATTTCGATACTTGTGGCTTTCTCAATCCCAATCTCTATAACCCTGGAAGGATAGTTTCTCTTTATCAAAGAAATTTTAAGCTCGGCCAGTCTGATTTGTTGCAACTCCGTATCCTTTATAATTGTACAAATTCTCCTTGCCAGGGTGAAAGGCACTTGATTTTTCGTATGACGCGGATGACAGGACCTATAATCCAGATACTGTTTTGTATCAGTAGGTTTATAGTATATGTCTGTGATAACCGCGTTATCCCGACGGGTAACAAGAATGTCCAGGAAAGGAATTTGATCATGCGCAGTTTCGATGGTGAAATTGATATCTGGGTCAAGACTATTCAGCGCATTATAAAGAACTGTAATATCTGCTATATTGGTATCCCAAATAATAAAGCAATCATCCAGGTACCTTTTGAAAGATTTCTCAACATATGTTTGGAGAACTAAACCATGTGACCCACCGATATCCCTGTAAAACCTTTGTTCCAGATATCCTAGAACCAGGGTCGCATACATGTATGTAGGCGCAAACTTGGTGCCCATAGCTGTTCCAATAATTTGACGATAATTTTGATCGCCGAATTCAAAGGAATTGTTTTCTAAGATTAGTTGGATAGCAGAAAGGATAAATTCTTCACCGAAACGTGCATTGATCTTCTCGGGGTGATTATTTAGCCAAAATTTTACAGCTTCAAGACCAAGTTTGTGCGTTATGGTACTGTATAGATTTGTGACATCCAGTGTGCAGAAAATTTCCCCTTCTTGAATTGTATCAGGAAGATGGTTGAGGAAGTCAATATCATCTCTTACGTACGATGGTACACACTGAACAAAAGGCTTCAAAAGGATATCAATGAGTTGACTTAAGCGATTAGTAGGACAGGTCGGTCCGGCCACAATGGGTCTAAACTTTAAGTCTTTGGGGCAGTTCAAACATATATATTCAGAATTTTGCTCTTTTATAGCTGATATGATCTCCTTTGACTTATGGATTTTGGGTAGGCCATATAATTGACTAGTTTTAGATTCAAATTTTGTTAAGTAGTCTTTTTCGGATTTGGTGAGACCTTGACCATTTGTTTGTATGAGATTATCAATTTTCTTTGAAGCGATATTATCTACATTTTGGTTAATGTTTTCATATGTACCATTCTCATTTAACATACCTTCAATTTTAGCCCGGTAATATTCCCGATCCATGATTACGATTGCCGACCCTTTATCTGCTTCTTTTAAAACTACATTTTTGTTATTCTGGAGACATTTTAGGGCTGTTAATTCAGACGAACTGAGATTAGATATCGTATTTACATGGTTGGTTTCTCTGGGAAAATGAGTCAAATAATCTATGAAAATATCTAGATTTCTGTCCCTACCTCTGCCAGGTTCAATAGTGCTTTTATTTTTTAAAAGCGACTCATTGGTGTTTGGAGTATCATGAAATAGTTCCTGTAGTCTCAGTTTTCTACAAAAATGGGATATGTCACTTTCCAGTTCGTGGTCATTTCTTTTTGGCGTCGGAGTATATTTCATCCCTTTGAGAAGTAAACTTCTCTCGTCCTCAGTTAAACTGAGACTAGACAGATTTATCACTTTGGGGTCTGCACTCTCTACTTGTTCAGACTCTGTCTGTGCCGTAAACTCCTCTTGAAATTGGCTTTGGTACCTCCCACTGGTAGTTTGCCCTTCCGTGACGATTTCGCCATCGACCATTCCTCTGTTGACCTCGGTGACGAAACTATGTTCTGGTGTCTTGTCGGTGGTAACGTCGCTGTCTCGTAGCTCGTTGATGGAGTCACCGCCATGTAAGATAAATTCACGGCTGGTTGATTCTGAAGGATTGGGTTGTTTGTTGACTGGACGATAAGTTCGTTGATTTTTCTTTGTTTGCTGTTGTTTGGGTGATGTTGGGGGCCTGTTCTGGGCGCTTGTCTTATATATACATATATATATATACATGTACATACACACCAAGGTCTGAAATAGTCCAGTCAATATGTGAAATGTGCTTTTTCACAAAAGTCTGAAACATATGATACATGGGACTGTAGAGGGCAATGCATTCCTATTGTCACACCGTTCCAAGCCAGTGGTCGTACTCAACCGCCTTTGCTCCCAGAACATTGGGGGTATAATGGAAATACTAGCCGTGTTACTGATCTTCCACCTCGCTTGTCTTCAGGTTTACATGTATCAGTGAATTGTTCAGAGCAAAGGTGTTCCGTGTACCGGTAACTTTTCTGAATACGAGTGCAAACTTCGCCGGACCAAAAGTAGGTAATATCAAAACCGCTATATTAAGATAATGTAATTGCAAAATAACGAAATTATTGTAATATTAAAACTGTAAATGGAGAAATCTAGGTAGCTGGCGTATTTCAGAGTACAGCCCGAACTAGGTCCAGTCAAAACTTCCGAAAGAGAAATATCTAATTATGCCCAAACTATTTAAAACACGAGAAAAACCCACACGACCGATAGTATACATTGAAAAATCACTTTAAAAACCCCTGCAATTTAGAAGTATACACTTTATCCTTTTAAACACACAAAACCCCTTACATATTTAATTTAATATATTTTAAATATACAATTATAAACACACCGTTTACCTTTTCATAATTCGTAAAATGGGCGGGAGGGGGGAATACCCCCAAATCACCATTATAACCTCATCCTCCTTTGTTAAACTCAGTACATGTATTGGATACATGTATTTAACACATGTATTTCAACATCCGGGTCTCTCATTCTCCAAAGCCGGCTGGCTCCAAATAACCCTCTTTGTTAAAGACATGTACTGTGTTTAACATGGAAGACTATACATCTATTTTAACATGGGAGAATAAACATGTTTTTCTACATCCGGGACCTTTCATCCCCCAGAACCGGCTGGCCCCAAATGATCACGTGACCAGGTCACGTGACCAGCTCATGTGTGTATTTGTTGCCACCCAGATCTTCCTACTACTTGAACTTTCAAACAATACATTATCACAAAAAATCTACTCAAAAGTATTGATTACCCACTGTAAATTGACGAAATAACACGATAGTTCATTGGAATTCAAATTTGATACGGTCGGTATAGGCCTACATTTATAGACCGTACCAAGAAATAAATAACAGACAGAAAACAGAACATAACAACGTGGCAGCAAGAATTTCTAATATTATAGGGTGGGGAAAATGTCGCCTGGGGAAAATGTCGGTGGGGAAACTGTCGCTGGGGAAACTGTCGGTACCCCGTTCAAGCCTAATGCTGTTTGCAAAAACAGGCTTAGCCAGGCTGAAGTGAATTAGGTCCAATAATCAGTTGAGTAAGACATCCTGGCTAAAACCAGAGTTGGTCTATATTTACGCGATCATGGCATGTTGTCATGTGACAACATCGACTTTCTAGCCAACATGTTACACCTGCGCCCGATTCACGACAACACTCGACACGACCTCGGATAACGTAGGATAATAGTATCTCGTCTCGCACTGCTAGGGCACCATATTGGCATCCATGTTGAAAGCACAGCATCACGCGAAAACCCCGAAGAGCGCATGTCAGCTGTATGACTTCCGTTACCATGGAGATCAGCTTTAGACGCCAAATCAAGAGAAACACCTCAAATTAGAAGAGATCCTTCGGGGGTATAGATTCAAGGGAATATCCATTTCATTTGGATACCGGTATATATTGTAGCTCCTGATAAGGAAGAAATACAACGAGGACTATGTGAGCGGAAATACATCCTATAATATGTGGTGTGCCTCACGTGCGGCGGATCACGGTTTACAGCTAACAGCTGTAAAATCCCTACACCATTAATGCGCGAGGTGCTATGACTTCGGCGGAATAGGCCGAACAGTCGAATGCGACTTTCTAGCCAACATGTTACGTCTGCGCCCGATTCACGACAAGGGACGCGCCATTTTGTCCTCTAACGAAGTTTTCTGATTGGACACATTGATCATGTGATTCCGTTTCTATTCTCAGTTCTCAGTCGCAGATACGTATACACTGAAAGTGGGCGGAATGCGGTCTGCAATGCAAGATAGCCAAGGGATCGCCTTTGGCTTAAATAGAAAGCTTAGCGTTGGGAAGATGAAGCGACGTGGGCTCTGAACAAAAGGAAGCGATGAAGTCCGTCAACCGTGCACGTTAGTTTAAAAGGTCGGGATCCGGTTGTTTTAAGGCAAGAGAGACTACTATTAGTATGCCAAGCGTGACGAAATGTACTGGGGTAACTCTTACCCAGTTATTTGGGACGAATAGAGTTTTTATGCCATACAATTGTAAAAGTGACAAGAAATCCCGAAAATTTGAGCTATTAAAGATTACATTATATTATGTCCGAAAATACGCGAAAATTAGAGCGCGGGAATAGACCGCTATTTATGAAGATTTCCCCGTATTTCTCCATGTTATCTTTATGGGAGCAAAGGCGAGCGGCCATCTGTGACGTGAAGCAGTCCTCGGCGTAACAAACACTTGTATCTCTCCATCTGAAACTCCAGAATGCTATCAGTATATCCGTAAGAAAACAGAGTCGCCCGTATTTCAAACCACCTGAAATTCTTGGACATACACCTATGTATACACCTTTGCTTATATTATAGAATATACTTGTAATATACAGTTCACTTACCTCCGCCATTTCGGTAACAAATGTATGGGAATCTCCACACATTGCCCAGACCGATGGAACTTCCCAGCGTCACGAATAAAAAAGCTATCGTCTTTGAAAACTGCTGCCTGTGAGATGAATCCTCCATTATGGAAGTCGAGTGAAAGAACCCTGAAAGTTTGTCACAGGTTGAAACAGAAGACCGTACCGGTATAGCGCAAATGAAGGAACAAGCTTGGTCGATGCTTCGAATACTTTTGTATTCCACCAGACTCTGTCGAATTTGCAACGCACTGGTGTATGTATGGTAGGCTAAACAACGGAGGTACGAACTAGTACAAAATGCTTCGTATAGTTACGGTACATATTTTTCACAAAGTATCTGTCCTTGTTCACAGTGCCTCCTTGTTAGTTAAGCTTCACTACGGAGACCTACGGAAGAGTCTATCATTACAAAGGAAACACAACTTCACAAGCCATAATATGGTCCACGGATTAGCGCCGATACTCGTAGCCAGCATTTCTGGAGGGGGTGTGGGGGGCCTAATCGTGTATTTGCGCCTAATCGTGTCAGCGCCAAATCGTGTAAAACAATTGCGCCTAATAACGTGTTGCGCCTAATCGTGTAGGAAATTTGCGGTTAATGGTGGAACTGCGCCTAATCGTGTACGAAATTTGCGCTTAATTGTGGAACTGCGCCTAATCGTGTACGGAATTTGCGCCTATTTGTGTAAATGCGCCTAATCGTGTAAGGAGGCGGCGTCTAATCATGTACCTGCTCCTAATCATTTGAACGATCTTGCACCTAATTTTGAGTTGCGCCTAATCGTGTAGAAAAATTGCTCCAAATTGTGGAACTGCATCTATTCGTGTAGGAGATTTGCTCCTAATTGTGGAAATGCGCCTATTCGTGTGAGAAATATGCTCCTCATTGTGGAACTGCGCCTAATCGTGTAGAAAATTTTGGTCTAACTGTGGAAATGTGCCTAGTTGTGTATAGAGACTGCGCCTAAACGTGCACAACGTGAAGATATATAGCGCTTAAACGTGTTTAACGCGCCTAATCGTGTAATGACCGTGTAGTCATGAAAACGACCTAATATAGAGCAGGAATAGTGATTTGAAGCCAGACAGTTATTTATTGAATTGCTGGGTCCACCCCAAATTCAAGTTTTTCGACTGTATTTTTGAAAAGCTACTAAACAGGACAGTTCATGGATATCGGATATAATCTGTTCTAAATCCATGCTCTGATTCATCATTTCATTTTCGGAGCTGATGCTGCAAAAGGACGTAAAAGCGTTGAAATGGCCATGATAAAATGTTTCCGAAATCGGCCAATTTCAACCTACACAAAGTAATGAAATGGGGAAGCGGATCTTCCCTTTGTGTGTGTATGAGTGAAACCGTTGAAAGGATATGTCCGCCACTGTTTTGTGATCCTTAGAGTTAGTTCTCGCGAAAGTTGGGGGTAAGGTACTTGATATGCGCAACTTGGACTTTTCCATTTTTTTTCCACCGACCAATGAAAATCCTGCACTTCAATTTTGAAAATTTGAATTCACTAATCAAAAGTCGAAACAGCCAACATTGCAAATCGTGTGCCGCACAAGAGCCTGTATAATGATATGTCATATCTCGCAGCACCATATGTATATTAACGGGAGACAGCTCAAGTAGGACTAGTCCCATGGGCATATATAGAAAGGTGGTTCAGAAGATAAACGCTGTTGATTGATTGAGGGTTGGGACAGATACCATCCATCGCAAGTGAACTTTTCTTTGCATAATCTAGATTTTATTGCACTGTACTTTCATTTGTATATTAGTATTTTGTAATTTATGGCTCGCAGGAAAAACAGTTTTTAACTGATTGCGATACCCGAGTATCATTTTCAGAGACTATCGATTGACTGGCTGCAATGGTGGATATAGTAAAACTGAAAAGAATAGCTGTTTCCTGAGTAGCAGATTTCTTTTCCAGAGTTTCAATTCAAAATAATATCTATTTGTTTGAAAAAGCTCCCCAAAACACAAGAAAAACTGGCCATAATGGATGGATGGATGGATGGATGGATGTACCAAGCTGATCTGTATGTAGTGGTATTACAATTATACATACACCCGGTACTGGCACCGAATGAAAGTATTAGAACACAAGAGTGCATGAAACAACAAGTGGCAAGACATCCATCTCAGAATATTTCAGTTCTCAGACATGTCAGATGATATTATTTCTAAGTTTAAGTTCAATTGATTAATTTCACTACATACATGCACATATATTCCTAACACCACTCCATGTGTTGACCTAGATCCAGCTTAGATACATGTACAGCCCCTAGAGATATGGTAGGGCAGCTCCTCACACATGTATATGTTGCGTCCTGAACTGTATTTCTCTGAGCTGAGGTCAATCTTTGGAAGAGTGACCATAGCAGGCTTCCATACTTTTTTTTATTTTTTTATTTTTTATTAACGCCCTTTTTCCAACTCATTTACAAACATATACAATAATATATTGGACATCATGGACAGAAAAAAACACAGAAGTACATAACAACCACGTCCTCGCCTTCACGATCTTTACATAACACACATGTTGTATTTGCTATGAGTTTCTCAGTTCTGTATTGTTCTTGGAATTTCTGAAGAAGAATATTAATATGTAATGTCGAGTTTTTGAATTTATTGGTATAAATATATCTTTTTACAATCAGCATTAGGGTGGTCAGCAAGTATTGCTGCATATCCCAGCCACATATTATTTTATCATTTGTAAGATAACACTTTATTTTTACTGTATCATTTAGCCATCTCTGCATATCAGACCACCATCAAATGTTCTATACTTTCTTTTTCTTCTTTGCAGTATGAACACAGATTATCATTTCTTTTTCCTATTTTTTGCAAGAAAGAATTTGTACAGAGAATTCTGTGTAGAATTTTATATTGAAAATCACGGAGTTTTGTTTCCTGAGTACTTTTAAAGTTATTTGCATAAGTTTTCCCCCACTCTATATCTGAACATGGCTTCAATATTTCATTCCAGGCTTCTATGGATTTGGACTGCACTGTACTGTCCATGTTATTTAGAACATCATAGAATATTCTATCACCTCTTTTTTGCCTTATTAATATTTTTTTCTCAATCCCTAAAACTGGTGAATGCATGTCCGTAACTGAAGAGCTTCTTGCCAATATATCCTTCCAGTGCTTCGGGATCGATTTCAATAAATGTATGTAGTCTAAAAATGTTCCTTTGATACCATATTTTCTTTTTAGTTCAACAAATTCAAAAAATCCCCCTTGTAAATTAACAATTTCACGTATGTATTTAATACCATTTTTGAGCCAGTTTTTAATAATAATTGACTGTTTCAATTTGCTGTTTAGCCACAAAGGTTCGTCTAAAATATCTGATATGGATTTTGGATTTAAGTTTCCAGGCAAAAAATGTGTCTTTCCAAAAAGGATTTGATATATCTAAAGTGCCGAAGCGTTGAAGCGTTCAGACGTTTGGCGTCAATTGTGGCAGTTGTGGCAGATCTGATTGATCCCACCAACAACTAATGAGAACAGCGGAATGCCTCCTGTCCCTGCCCCTCAGTCGCTCCACACATTCCCATACGACCCGTATTGTGCTTTCTATACTACTCTGCGAGTACGAGCAGTCAATCTATTTTACCCATGGGATTTGCACCAAACGAGCGCCGGGAGCCAGGCATTCGCCCATGGATAAAATAGATTGACTACTCGTACTCGCAGAGTAATATAGAAAGCACAATACGGGTCGTATGGGAATGTGTGGAGCGACTGAGGGGCACGGACAGGATGTATTCCGCTGTTCTCATTAGTTGTTGGTTGGATCAATCAGATCGCAAGTTTTTGCCCGGTTCTAAAAATAGATCACTACAGCGCTACGAACACCAGTTCTGCACACAACTGCCACACTTGACCCCAAGCGTCTGAACGCTTCAACGCTTCGGCACTTTAGGTCCACTTCAGGTCCACTCTTCCTCCTCTGTTTCAGGGACCTGAGGTATAGAGGCGTCTAGACACTCTTCGACGCCCAGCGACGAAAATGAATGAACGATTCAAGTGCGTGTGGAGAAAACCATTCAAAGCTGAAAGGGCGGGCGCTAGAACGCTTCAAATGCTGGCTATAGGATGAGTTTTCGCCCTTAGTATACAGGTGGTGCTGCGATACAGTCGTTCTACGAGATATGTGTCGAGTTGTCGCCTCTTAGCATACATTGTGGCGCTACAAGACATGACAGCTTATTATACGGGCTGATGACGTCACTCCCATGACGGGAGTTCCCTCAAACTTTTCCAGGCTGAAGCCATCGGTTTGTGTAGTAGGGTGAAATCCACAGTAGACCCCTCGTTGCTGGAAATAGACCCTTGGTATAGCCCTTCCGTCTTTCTGAGTTGGCAAACCATCCAGAAAACCATATAAAAGTATATATTTTCTTCATGGGAATGCTCATACCATTAATTCAGCATACAAGCCAGTTAAGCAAATTTAACCCGGGATAAATTTTCCTCCCTCGGAACGTACTGCATATTTTCTGGAAAATCTATTGAAATCACCCAAAATACGCCATATTTCGTTCATTTCCTGGAAAAATCTTGACAATCGATTTCAATAAGATTTCTTCCCAGTGTTCCCCGTCTCGAGGCGAGATAAAAAAGCTATTCAAAATATGAGGTCGACCATGCCGGTTTTTGTCACATATTCCGTATGTAACATAACCCTATTTTTAGACACCTGAAAAACGTGCGAAACTGAGGCTGACGAAGGTCGACTTCTCGGCCCGACTCGCCATATAGCTCAACACAGCCACTCATCCGCATATGTCATTTTGAAAGAGTGGTAGTACCCAAAAGCTTGGCACTATAAATACTGGTTACTAAAAAGGGAAGGATAATTATCATGTGGTCAGACCCGGGCGCTCTGCTGTATTACAGTTTTTGAGGGGACCAATACTCCGAAACTATGGACTACGTCCAATACACCCCACCGGCGTGCAGTCACGTACACAAACACCGATGAGGCCACCACATGACGTCACTGCCACCGTGACCCCTGGGTCACCTTTCGAAAGAAAATTTGGCGGTAGTGAGGTCTTCCGGAAGTCAAGTGACCGGAAGTCGCGGCTCCGCAGGCGCGACCACACCCAAGCGCCCCAAAACTCCTAGGCAATTTAACATTTTTAGAAAAGTGAGTTGTTTCACCTTTATTATGGGACCTAGAAAATCTCTGATTTCAGGGCTGTTCGAGGTACACGAACAAAAATAGTTCCAAATTGTTTATTCGTTCTCAGACCAGAATAGTTATCCTTCAGTGGTTGACAGGCTTTTTAGGCCTATATATAGTCACTTAGCATGTCCTTCATTCTTTACCTGTATTGAATAACGCTCTGTTGATTGTTTTCCTTCAAGATATCACATTAATACGCACTAAAGTATGGAAGCCTGCTATGGTCAATCTTCCAAAGATTGACCTCAGCTCAGAGAAATACACTTCAGGACGCAACATATACATGTGTAAAGATCTGCCGTACCATATCTCTAGGGGCAGTACATGTATCTATGCTGGATCTAGTTTCTGACGAATGAAGAGGTCAAGCTAAAACTAGGTCGACACAGTGGTGTTAGGAATATATGTGCATGTATGTAGTGAAATTAATCAATTGAACTTAAACTTAGAAATAATATTATCTGAAATATTCTGAGATGGATGTTTTGCCACTTGTTGTTTCATGCACTCTTGTGTTCTAATACTTTCATTCAGTGCCAGTACCGGGTGTATGTATAATTATAATACCACTACATACAGATCAGCTTGATATTATGGCCAGTTTTTCGTGTGTTTTTGGGAGCTTTTTCAAACAAATAGATACTATTTTGAATTGAAACTCTGGGAAAGAAATCTGCTACTCAGGAAGCAGCTATTCTTTTCAGTTTTACTATATCCACCATTGCAGCCAGTCAATCGATAGTCTCTGAAAATGATACTCCGGTATCACAATCAGTTAACAACTGTTTTGCCTGTGAGCCATAAATTACAAAATACTAATATACAAGTGGAAGTACAGTGCAATAAAATCTAGATGATGCAAAGATAAGTTCACTTGTGATGGCTGGTATCTGTCCCAACCCTCAATCAAACAACAGCGTTTATCTTCTGAATCACCTTTCTATATATGCCCATGGGACTAGTCCTACTTCAGCTGTCTCCCTTTAATATACAGATGGTGCTGCGAGATATGACAAATCATTATACAGGCTCTTGTGCGGCTCACGATTTGCAGTGTTGGCTGTTTCGACGTTTGATTAGTGAATTCAAATTTTCAAAATTGAAGTGCCGGATTTTCATTGGTCAGTGGGAAAAAAATGGAAATGTCCAAGTTGAGCATACCAAGTACCTTAACCCCCACCTTTCGCGGGAACTAACTCTAAGGATCACAAAAACAGTGGCGGACATCTCGTTTCAACGGTTTCACTCATACACACACAAGGGGAAGATCCGCTTCCCCATATCTACATTTTTATTACTTTGTGTAGGTTGAAATTGGCCGATTTCGGAAAATTTCATCATGGTCATTTCAACGCTTTTACGTCCTTTTGCAGCATCAGCTCCAAAAATGAAATGATGAATCAGAGCATGGATTTAGAACAGCTTATATCCGATATCCATGAACTGTCCTGCTTAGTAGTTTTTCAAAAATACAGTCCAACAACTTGAATTCGGGGTGGACCCAGCAATTCAATAAATAACTGTCTGGCTTCAAATCACTATTCCTGCTCTATATTAGGTCGTTTTCATGACTACACGGCCATTACACGATTAGGCGCGTTGAACACGTTTAAGCGCTATATGTCTTCCCGTTGTGCACATTTAGGCGCAGCCTCTATACACAATTAGGCGCATTTCCACAGTTAGACGCAAATTTTCTACACGATTAGGCGCAGTTCCATAATGAGGAGCATATTTCTCACACGAATAGGCGCATTTCCACAATTAGGAGCAAATCTCCTACACGAATAGACGCAGTTCCACAATTAAGAGCAAATTTTTTACACGATTAGGCGCAACGCAAAATTAGGCGCAAGATCGTTCAAATGATTAGGAGCAGTTACATGATTAGACGCAGCCTTCTTACACGATTAGGCGCATTTACACAAATAGGCGCAAATTCCGTATACGATTAGGCGCAGTTCCACAATTAAGCGCAAATTTCGTACACGATTAGGCGCAGTTCCACCATTAACGGCAAATTTCTTACACGATTATAGGCGCAGCACGTTATTAGGCGCAATTTTTTTACACGATTTGGCGCTGACACGATTAGGCGCAAATACACGATTAGGCCCCCCACAGGGGTTCCGGTGAGGATGGAAAAGCTTGCAGTATTGGAAAAATGGGGGTTTCGCAGTGTTGATTTCATGTTCCAGCAAACTGTTGTGCTGATTTGGCATTCTTGCTACAACGCTTTGGCACATGCGATGAATTATATTGACCTACATTGCATTTCGCATAATGTATGTCGCATTATAGCCTTTGTTTCATGCAGTTAATTCCAATGGTCGAAAGTGGCCATGTTTATATTCAACTGTTTCAGTTAACATCCACATTTACTATCAAATCGCTGCTAGATTTACTGTTATTGTGAAAATCTATAATAATTGTGCAGTTTGTTACCAATAGGTATGTTTCGACTTGGTAATAAGAAATTTTGTCAGTTGTGGTGTTTTGTATTCTGTGTTTCACAGGAAAATGGTCGAAATTGCTTAGCCCCACCTCATATGGCAACAGTGAAACCTGTGACTGCCCCTTGCAAGCCTTTCCAAAGTGGGTGATACGATTCATAGCTGACTACATTGAAGATAAATTTCAGCCCTTTAGCCAAATGCTACATCACATAAACAGTCTTTCGATATTTATATCCAATTATTTTTAGGATGACACTTTCTCAGTAAAGCACAAATAATAGTGCTGGATGGGTCAGTCCCGTGCGAGACTCGAACCCGCGTCCTCAGACCACTCGGCCACCTCAGCGTCCACAAAAAGAGGAAGTTCGGAGATCGGAGTCTAGATTACGTACATTTACTACCCCTCTGATAGACATATAATGGCACAGCTCCTAAAGCCGATATTATATATATACTAATGCCATTTAGAAAGTAGATAACATTTATATCCAATTATTTTTAGGATGACACTTTCTCAGTAAATCACAAATACTAGTGCTAGATGGGTCAGTCCCGTGCCAAACTTTGAGGACGCGGGTTCGAGTCTCGCACGGGACTGACCCATCCAGCACTAGTATTTGTGCTTTACTGAGAAAGTGACATCCTAAAAATAATTGAATATAAATGTTATCTACTTTCTAAATGGCATTAGTATATATATATAGTCATTCGATAGATTAGCCTATCTGCAAAATGTCTCTTAGGACTGACTGTTCTTTTCTTGGCGGTGTTATGAGATGTTATATCTGTGATCAAAATTTCAATGATCCCAGTCAATTCTGTACATGAGTAATTATCAGAAGTTTGATTTTCGATATATTATTTATGATGTATTGCTGTCGGGCAACCGTCCGGTTCACTAGCAGGGGACTGATTGGTCAGTCGAGACAGCTGTTCAATGCGTGACCTCTTTTGCCGGAGGCGTGTCTCGACTGACCAATCAGAATTGAGAACGAAGCCCGCCATAATCTAACGGTTCCTAGATGAATGGACACTAACGTTGGATTTTGAATCGCCCGGCAAAGGTAAAAAATTGCACAAATTTACTAATTTGACGACGGGAATATATAAAGTGATACTTGTAGAATATGCTGATGTATTTTGTTTGGCGGTAAACCGTTTATTTCTCGATTCACCCAAAGTCCGTTCCTCACCTTTATGTTGATTTATATAAAGCATGGGGTTATATATAGAGACCCCATATTTCGACACTTCACCCTAATACCACCGCCCACACCCCCCAAAACTCTTGTTTTGCGGGCCTGTGTTGTACATCACTTGTCTCGAGCTGACAAATCGTGATGCCCCACTCTATAACATGCAATAATTGTATTTATTATACCTCATGAAATTCGTAATGTTTTCATTGGTTGACAGCCTATCACGTGTCATTCTACAAATCGTGATGTTCAGTGATGATGCAGTCATATCTTGCCTTCTCACATCACAGCGGCCAAAAGCAATGTGATACACCCATGTGATACAAAACCTGTATCACACCCTTACAGTTTGCTAGCTATATTTTTGGTTATTTTTCAACATTATTTTGATGTGAGAAATAAATTATAACACTCGTGGTCATTTATCTGACTTTTATCACACTCGGTTGATAGCACCCATATGAAACGAGCTTTTATCAAACTCGTGTGATAAAAATCAGATAAATGATCACTCGAAGTGATAATCTACATTTACCGTTGAATAAATGTCATGTACCACGGCAGAGCGTTGAACATGACAAATTGTTCTGCTGGACAAAGAGTTGCCTCTCACAGTGCGCGCGCCAACATACTCCCCGAAACGAAGATTGATGTGTATCTTCGTCGACCTGATGTGTATACGTCGGCCCGTTGGTGAAATTAGTGAATGTGATTTGGTAATTGCCTGAAATAAATTTGGCACCGAGAACGTTACTCATCCAATTAAATTATGCGATTGAGTGGACAAAAAGGCCGAGATCGAACAGTCGATCTTGACACGGCGTTTTGAAATCAACAACGGTCACGCAGTGTTGAACATGATATGCTTATTTCACCGTACCATCCTCAATAAAACAACTATTGCATGTTATAGAGTGGAACATCACGATTTGTCAGCTCTCGACAAATGATGCACAACTCGCGCTGCGCGCGCTCCTCGTTGCACATCAGTAGTATAGTCTAAGCATCTAAAGCAATCTTGACCTACTTCCGACAGGGGGCGCCACCAGTCTTGTGACGATCTCGTGACGATCACGTGATCGTAGAGGTCAAGGCCACTATAGATCCGGTACGTGACCGGAAGTGACCCCTGGGGGCATGTATTCCTCCGCGGTGATGCCGTCTGGCGGTGATGCGGTCGCGGGCAGAAGCTTCGGACAGAAAGTAGTCCCGAGACTTCAAATACGCGGGTGGTCGCCTGATTCTCCGAGAATGTTCGAGAATCTCCGGGAATGTCCGGTCACCTGACAATCTGGAGTTGTTTTTGCCACCAGGGCAACGAGCATGTGCTATATTTATCGATGCGCAGGGGTCAATATGTATCGCAACACGTCATTCTCAAACAGGGTCCCCGACAATATCGCCATCTATTTGCCCATGTTAAATGGCCAGTGGGGACCCTCAGTGTCTCCATACAGGTTTCTCCAAAACCGTATTGGCACGAAAATAATTCAGGAATCCATGGGAAGGAAGACTTATAGTAATAAACATAATCTATAGGTGTTGTACCATGTTATTATCACCAGTCTAGCATCCGTGCGATCCCAGGGTCCAGCATTTATTGTCCAGAATATCTCCGCAAAAAATAAACATAAAATTGCGGCTCCTGTTGGGTCCAGACCACTATTAAAATTTACATTGGCGGCAATGTTAAAAACTGTTAACGTAATTGCATCTCCTCGATTCATTAATTAAGTCTCGACTTCCATATTTCGGCCAGAAGTACTTTAATTCAAATACTACAACCGGAAAGACTTCTTGACGGGGGTCGCCCATTGAAATTTTGATTTATGCGCGCTCCTACAAATGACGTCATAATTTTGGCTCTTTTCTCTCCTTTCAGAAAGCGGTGCACAGGCACCCAAATAGTCCCTCTTAGCAACTCCTTATTAGGCCTTGAGTTAAAATCAAACTCACAGCGGAACCAAACACATACCATACTCCAATCACCTACCACTGGCCTCCAATTATTCCTCGCAACAGAGACTGGAAAAAATATTGAAAACAATTCACTTCTCTGGCAGAGGGTGCCTACAGGGATTAACGGATCGGCACTATTTTTAATAGTGGTCTGGTACCTCTTGCTGTGGGGTTTCCCTTTTGACATCACGGCATCGAATATAAATTTAGGATTTGTCCCGAAAATATAAAAAGCGGAACACGGACTTTACCCCTAAAATAGGGGAAAACCCCTATCAACCATATCCAAAAGGGCTAATATCGGTCCCCGCCTTATCGGGGCCTGCCGAGAGAGGTAGGGTGGGGGGAGCGGGTGTATGTACATTTAGGATTTGTCCAGAAAATATGAAAAGCGGAACACGGACTTTACCCCTAAAATAGGGGAAAACCCCTATCAACCATGTCCAAAAGGGCTAATATCGGTTCCCGCCTTATCAGGGCCTGCCGAGAGAGGTAGGGTGGGGGAGTGGGTGTATGTAAATTTAGGATTTGTCCCGACAATATAAAAAGCGGAACACGGACTTTACCCCTACAATAGGGGGAAACTCCTATCAACCACGTCTAGTGGGGCTTATCGGAACCTGCCGAGAGAGGTAGGGTGGGGGATTGAGTATGTAAATTTAGGATTTGTCCCGAAAATATAAAACGCAGAACACGGACTTTACCCCTACAATAGGGGAATCCCCTATCAACCATGTCCAAAAGGGCTAATATCGGTCCCCAGCTTATCGGGGCCTGCCCACAGAGGCAGGAAGGGGGAGTGGGTGTATGTAAATTTAGAATTTGCCCCGAAAATATAAAAAGCGGAACACGGACTTTACCCCTACAACAGGGGAAACCCCTATCAACCATGTCCAAAAGGGCTAATATCGGTCTCCGGCTTATCGGGGCCTGCCGCCAGAGGCAAATTTAGGATTTGCCCCGAAAATATAAAAAAAGCGGAACACGGATTTACCCCTAAAATAGGGGAAAACCCCTATCAACCATGTCCAAAAGGGCTAATATCGGTTCCCGCCTTATCAGGGCCTGCCGAGAGAGGTAGGGTGGGGGAGTGGGTGTATGTAAATTTAGGATTTGTCCCGACAATATAAAAAGCGGAACACGGACTTTACCCCTACAATAGGGGGAAACTCCTATCAACCACGTCTAGTGGGGCTTATCGGAACCTGCCGAGAGAGGTAGGGTGGGGGATTGAGTATGTAAATTTAGGATTTGTCCCGAAAATATAAAACGCGGAACACGGACTTTACCCCTACAATAGGGGAATCCCCTATCAACCATGTCCAAAAGGGCTAATATCGGTCCCCAGCTTATCGGGGCCTGCCCACAGAGGCAGGAAGGGGGAGTGGGTGTATGTAAATTTAGAATTTGCCCCGAAAATATAAAAAGCGGAACACGGACTTTACCCCTACAACAGGGGAAACCCCTATCAACCATGTCCAAAAGGGCTAATATCGGTCTCCGGCTTATCGGGGTCTGCCGACAGAGGTATGGTGGGGGAGTGGGTGTCTGTAAAATTAGGATTTTTCCTGAAAATATAAAAAACGGAACACGGACTTTACCCCTAATATAGGGGAAACCCCTATCAATCAGGTCTAGAGGGTCATATAAAGACCGGAGAGAGAACAACAACAACAACGTGTTCATATAGTTTATTATCCCCTCCCGTACATCATAGGGAGGCTCTTGTACAATCAGAAACCGCCATTTGGCGCTGCATATGTCATATTCGTTCTTGCCCGTTAGATGTATTCTCGGCTGCTCTTATCCAATCAAAAGCCGTCCCTTGAGAAAGTTCAATATTCGGTCATGTTCGCTCTAATCCGTATGTTCTAATCCCTGTGGGGCAGACCGGGATATTGTTCAGGCAGCATGTCCTGAAACAGTTGTTTGCATGGGACACGGGAATGGATGTTTTGGTGTCGATATGAGCCAGTAGTGGGCGTACTGGGTCGGGGAGATTGCACATTTTTGGAATACGCTTGCTTTTATGGAGAGTAACGCTCGCCCACGCCTAGCTTAACGCTTCAACACCCTGGTGAATTAGCTCCCAAAGGTCTGATTTTCATTGGAGGCTCTGAAGAGCCGTTCTTTTCTGTCGCTGTCGTTGTCATTGCCACAGCGTCAGGTTCAATAGGGCAAAGACTATTGTGAGGCCAACCAGCCGTCGCTGATTCCGGCGTGAGCGCTCGTGGTCCATAGCCTGGGCATCAAGGATGGCTGTCATTTCCGGCGGCGCTCCGCCGGATATCTGAATCCAGTAAACATGGGAGCGGCCATCTTGATATTGGACGAGTAACTACATTAGTCAAACAAACAAATCTACGTTTTTTTAAACCATAATGGTGCATCGTGACCTGTATTCACCAGTTGCACACGTAATCGGCTTGTAATACGCAGATTATAAGCTACAAACGTTTCCGCCGGCATTGATGCATCTGCATCAATAAGTTTATTGCACTCCAGTAGTGGTGGGTGTTTGCACACCTCTCCATCGAGTGCACTTTGTCGAGGACCACTTCTGTGAACTCTTCCAGGATCTGGCGTCGCCCCTCGTTGTCGTCGCCATCTGCAAATATGGACCGAACCACTGCTCGGTAACCCGTGAGTGAATTAACCACGGTCGCATGCTGTAAAATGGGAGTCGCATAGGGCTGGGTCTCCGTCATGGCTCTGCAACCGTAGGAATGGGGGTGTGGGATGCAGAGGGACGGGATAAGTACTATTCTCATCCATTGGTCCAATAAGAGAACAACAACAACAAGGATTACAGGTCAATCATTTTATTATCTCCGACGAGAATTCCACGTGCGCTTATTGCGGACTTCATAACCCAGCACAAGGCCTAGGGGGATAAAGACAGGGAAGACTTCAAAGAAGTGTTGTTGACTAGATATTAGAAATTGAACATTCAGAGACACTCAGACATTACCGTGTATAGTAAAAGTATATAAAGCTAATGTCTACATTCTATGTTCATTCTACCGTCATGGTGTTCTTGTTGCTACCGTATTGCTGTTAATACATATTGGAAAATTGAACACTAAGAGCCATTATTACCGTGTAAAAGTAAAACATTTCAAAACCCGTATCTTTGCGAGCTATCACCTAACTCGAAAACCTATATGCTTTAGGGGCTATCACCTAACTACAAAACCGGAATCGTTGCGGGCTATCACCTAATTCCAAAACCTGTATCCTTGCGGGCTATCACCTAACTCCAAAATCCTTATCCTTGCGGGCTATCACCTAACATCAAAACCTGTATCCTTGCGGGCTATCACCTAACTCCAAACCCTTATCCTTGCGGGCTATCGCCTAACATCAAAACCTGTATCCTTGCGGGCTATCACCTAACTCCAAAACCCTTACCCTTGCGGGCTATCGCCTAACATCAAAACCCTGTATCCTTGTGGGCTATCGCCTAACATCAAAACCCATGCACTCTGTGCATGTCAATGCACCAATCTAGGTAAACCAAGGTGGTAAATCAGGAGAATACCATCTAGACGTAACGCTATGAAAACTTCGTGCAAAATGTTCGCCGATATTCTACGAGATCCCATAATCAGTCAATCACGACCATTTAAACCTATTCGCTTTGACAATGATTGACGTTTACTTCAAGGAGATCAACATCTTCGCACGGCACAATCTTTTGATATTTTCTACCCCTAACAAAGCCAGACCTTTCGGCGGGAGTAAACTCTTTGATGTTTACGGACCCTGCCGGGAAATGATGCCTTATTTGGAAACTGTTTCGGGATAATGTTTATATATTAGACCACGAGCTACCTTGTGTAATTACTGTGGGCGTGATTTTGAAATAGTTACAACCAGCTATCCATCTGATTGGCTAACAATAGTAGTTGCAACTCGCACGGGATTTATATAGGGCTGAATTCAGATATAATATTCCGTGATATTATATCTGAGTTTACTGAGATTGGTCAATGTACATGTACTCTGCGCATGTCCATGTAGTCTGTGCATATCCATGTACATGTACTATGTGCCTGTACATGTACTATATGCCTGTACATGTTATCTATCCATGTATATGTACTCTGTCAATGTACATGTTCCATGTCCATGTAAATGTACTGTGTGCATGTCCATGTACATGTGCTCTGTTCATGTCATTGTATACAAACTCTGTTCATGTCCATGTCCATACACTCTGTCCATGTCGCTATATAACTGAAATATTGCGGAATGCGACGTTAAACCTTAATTCTCTCTCTCTTCATGTACATGCATTCTGTCCATGTACATGTTTCTTGTCCATGTCCATGTAGCCTGTCCATGTACATGTACCATCACCAAACGCTGATCAAACAGAGATAGGGGCCCTCGGTGGCCGAGTGGTCTAAGGCGCTTCGCTGGTGATCGCTAGCCTCACACCGCTGAACCGGCACGGGTTCGAGCCCAGCTGGTCCATGTGTGAAAGTTTGTCAGTTACTTGCCGAAGGGCGGTGGTTCTCTCCGGGTACTCCGGCTTCCTCCACCAACCAAACTGACTGTCACCATATGAGTGAAACAAACTTGAGTGTGACATTAAGCCAAATTCCCTCCTCCTCAAACAGAGATAAACCACCAAACACTGGTTAAACAGGACTCTACCAACAAGCACGGTAAAACAGGGATATACCACCAAACACTAGTCAAACAGGAATATACCCACCAAACACTGGTCAAACAGGGCTATACCACCAAACACTGGTCAAACAGGGCTATACCACCAAACACTGATCAAACGGGACTCGACCACCAAACACTGGTCAAACAGGGCTATACCACCAAACACTCGTCAAACAGGAATATACCACTAAACACTAGTCAAACAGGGATATACCACCAAACACTGGTCAAACAGGATATACCACCAAACACTGGTCAAACAGGACTATACCACCTAACACTGGTCAAACAGGACTCTACCACCAAACACTGGTCAAACAGGGCTATACCACCAAACACTGGTCAAACAGAACTATACCACCAAACACTGGTCAAACAGGGCTATACCACGAAACACTGGTCAAACGGGACTCTACCACCAAACACTGGTCAAACAGGGCTATACCACCAAACACTGATCAAACGGGACTCTACCACCAAACACTGGTCAAACCGGACTATATACCACCAAACACTGGTCTAACAGGAATATACTACCAAACACTGGTCAATCAGGGTTATACAACCAAACACTGGTCAAACAGGATATACCACCAAACACCGGTCAAACAGGGCTATACCACCAAACACTGGTCAAACAGGGCTATACCACCAAACACTGGTCAAACAGGACTATACCACCAATCACTGGTCAAAGAGGAATATACCACCAAACAGTGGTCAAACAGGGTTGTACCACCAAACACTGGTCAAACAGGATATACCACCAAACACTGGTCAAACAGGGCTATACCACAAAACACTGGTCAAACAGGGCTATACCACCAAACACTGGTCAAACAGGACTATACCACCAAACCCTGGTCAAACAGGGCTATACCACCAAACACTGGTCAAACAAGGCTATGCCACCAAACCCTGGTCAAACATGGGTATACCACCAAACACTGATCAAACAGGGCTCTACCACCAAACCCTGGTCAAACAGGGCTATACCACCAAACACAGGTCAAACAAGGCTATGCCACCAAACCCTGGTCAAACATGGGTATACCACCAAACAGTGATCAAACAGGGCTCTACCACCAAACACTGGTCAAACAGGGCTATATCACCAAACACAGGTTAAACAGAGATAAACCACCAAACACTGAGCAAACAGGACTCTACCAACAAGCACGGTAAAACAGGGATATGCAACCAAACACTCGTCAAACAGGCCTATACCACCAAATACTGGTCAAACAGGACTATACCACCAAACACTGGTCAAAATGGGGTATACCACTAAAGACTAGTCAAACAGGGATATACCGTACCACAAACACTGGTCAAACAGGGCTATACCACCAAACACTGGTTAAACAGGACTGTACCACCAAACGCTGGTCAAACAGAGCTATACCACCAAACACAGGTCAAAGAGGGCTATACCACAAATACTGGTCAAACAGAGCTATACCACCAAACACTGGTCAAACAGGGCTATACCACCAAACACTGCATGGTCAAACAGGGCTATACGACCAAACACTGGTCAAACAGGGCTATACTACCAAACACTGGCCAAACAGGGTTATACCACCAAACACTGGTCAAACAGGACTCTACCACCAAACACTGGTCAAATAGGGATATGCCACCAAACACTCGTCAAACAGGGCTATACCACCAAACACTGGTCAAACAGGGCTATACCATCAAACACTGGTCAAACAGGGCTATACCACCAAACATTGGTCGAACAGGGCTATACCGCTAAACACTGGTCAAACAGGGCTGATAGCAAAATACGAACGTAGCGTGCAAGACCTATGGCGCTACGTTTCGTAACTTGTGTCTAATTCCGCTTAACCCGGGGCTAGTACTTCAAGATCCTCATGGTACTCATATGAACAGTCACAATCAAAGCGTGACTGAGATACATCATTCTTTAGATGACGACTTCACAACGAATATTATGGATTAAGAATACTGATCAACGATACGGATTTGATATTTTTGGAACATCATTATGTCTTGCCGGCATCATTGAAAACTGTTGACCGCTTCTCTCTTGCAGGAAACAAGCCTATGTTTATGTATACTATGATTATCTTTTTGAATTTGGTGCTAATACTGTTATATGGAATATGGAATAGGTCTTTGGATGATGGACGCGGGTATTCTCTAATGGACGACGGCTGAATTATGAATGACGGACTAGACGCTTGTATTAAATAGGCCTACCACCAAACATTGGTCAAACAGGGATATACCCCATGTGAACTATAACTGTAAAAATCAGGATGGCCGAGTGGTCTAGGGCGCCAGTCTCAAGTGCTGGTCTGCACATGCAAGGCGTGGGTTCGAAGCATACTCCTGTCACATGGGTTTTTTGTATATACACCTTTTCTTGTAAATATTCTATACATACTGTATAAATTATTTTACTTGATACTTCTGATACAATAGTTAAAACTATAAAACTATACCTGTAAAGTCAGGATGGCCGAGTGGTCTAAGGCGCCAGTCCTAAGTGCTGGTCTGTGCAATGCAGGGCATTGGTTCGAATCCTACTCCTGACACATAAGTTTTTTTTGTATATACACCTTTGCTTGTACTTATTCTATACATAATGTATAATTCTTGTTCACCTGAATAAAAAAAAACAGTCAAAAACTACTTGGGTTTTCATGAATTTTTTATTGAACACTCTATCCGTTGACCCCTGCGCCGCAAAAAGACCAAAAAAGCAAGCGGCGCAGGGGTCAAAGGTCACTTCCGGTCACGTGGTCAAATGTCACTTCCGGTCCCGGTCACGTGACCGGAAGTGATGCATCATGGGATAGAGTGTTCAATAAAAAATTCATGAAAACCCATGACCGTGTTCAGCTTTTTATATTTTCGGGGCAAATCCTAAATGTACATACACCCATTCCCCCTCCCTGCCTCTGTGGGCAGGCCCCGATAAGCCATGGACCGATATTAGCCTTTTTGGACATGGTTGATAGGGGTTTTCCCTATTGTAGGGTAAAGTCCGTGTTCCGCTTTTTATATTTTCAGGACAAATCCTAAATTTACATACACCCACTCCCACCCTACCTCTCTCGGCAGGCTCCGATAAGCCCCACTAGACGTGGTTGATAGGAGTATTCCCCTATTGTAGGGGTAAAGTCCGTGTTCCGCTTTTTATATTTTCGGGACAAATCCTAAATTTACATACACCCATTATCTCACCCCACCTCTCTCAGCGGGCGCCGATAAACCGGAGACCGATATTAGCCCTTTTGGACATGGTTGATAGGGGTTTTCCCCTATTTTAGGGATAAAGTCCGTGTTCCGCTTTTTTATATTTTCGGGACAAATCCTAAATTTGCCTCTGTCGGCAGGCACCGATGAGCCGGAGACCGATATTAGCCGTTTTGGACATGGTTGGTAGGGGTTTCCCCCTATTTTAGAGGTAAAGTCCGTGTTCCGCTTTTTATATTTCGGGACAAATCCTAAATTTACATTCGATGCTGTGATGTCAAAAGGAAAACCCCTCAGCAAGAGGAGCCGCCATTTTATGTTTATTTTTGAGGAGATATTCTGGACAATAAACGCTCGACCCTGGGGTCGCACGGATAATAACATGGTACAACATCTATAGATTATATCTTTTACTATGACTCTTCATTCCCATGGATTCCTGTATTTTTTTCGTGCCAATACGGTTTCGGGGAAACCTGTATGAAGACACTGAGGGTTCCCCACTGGCCATTCAACATGGGCAAATAGATGGCGTTAGTGGTGCTAACTGTAGGCGCAAGTGGGCGAAAAGCAATCTCAAGCGACATTTTATGTCATGGTATTACCCATCTTCGCCTATCCAAGTCGAACACCACACGTGTTGCCTTCGCTGAACATAACACATTATCTGATCAGAATACGGGTTTGGTGAGGTCATAGCTCTATAAATATTCCGTGTTCCATATTAGGAGGAGTGCAGTGTATGACCTCTTTAAAATTCAAATTTGATTGGCTATTCGAAAGAAATTAATGTCAATACAACCAACACTTGCCGTATTTGGAAATCACACCGGCAGACATCAAAGAAAATCATCGCTGCTTGATGTTGGCAAGCTCCTACCTTGATTGGGTAATATGCACATCACGTGCCTTTCCCGGTTCGAATAATTTACCCAATTCAGTAAGTCAAGGTAAATGACAGAACGTTAGTGTAGCATTTAACTTGAAATGTGAAGATGTGTATTACCCGGAGAAAAATTTGGGATTTTGCCACCAGGTGGCGCCAGCTGAGGCAATCCCATGCAACATCTCCTGGCATGGTACATGGATGCTAAATTTGAGAAAAATGCAATCCCATGCAACATCTCCTGGCATGGTACATGCATGCCAAATTTGAGAAGAATGCATGCAGTTTTCAAGTTACCCTTACGGAATTGCAGCATGGGCTGCATTCATGCTGGGATCATGCTGGATTTGCAGCATATGCTGGAATCATGCTGGGTTTCCATGCTGCAGTCATGCTGGAATCACTGATAAAATACTAGTCATACTGCATTGCAGTATATGCTGGAACCATGCTGGGTATCCATGCTGTGACCATGCTGGATTTACTCCGACAGTATTTCACCATACTGCCTCCCAGCATGCATGTACTGCAACCATGCTGCAAATGCATGCTGGTGTTATACTGGATTAACTCAGACATAATCTATCCATGCTGCAATCATGCTGGAACCACTTAGATAAAATAATAGTCATACTGCGTTGCCAGCATATGCTGCAACCATGCTGCTGTATGGCTGACCTACATGTCCATGTAGCTGTCACATGATATGAATGAACTATTGCCCTGGTTATTCTGTACCAATCAGAAATCAGGTCAGCTCACAAGTTTAGAGTCAGAATTCAAATCAGAATAACTACTAACCAGTACTTTGAACATGGTTGCAGGAAAAACATGGCTTGTAAGATTCTAGGATGTGCCAAAGTACACAGACAAGAGCTATTTGCATTGTATTATCTTTAAATTCTTATGTATAACCATGGAAGTACATGTACTTGGAAACTTGAAGGTGAGTGCAGTTACAGTTCCCTGCGTATACATAAACTTCATATTTGTCTGGAATATATATCCCTTTGTTTCAATGGTCCATCTTGAAGTATTTATTGATGTCTGGATATGTGAAACATGAGATCAAGTACATGGATAGGAAAAAATATATTACAACCCAACATATTTACAAAATATGCCAGAAAACTAAAGTTAGCTTTACTATTTGTGCAGACAAATTCAATGGCTTCCACCACCTGTGTCCATGCAGTGGAGCTATAACATTGTACATGTATCCCATGTTTGTAGGTTATAGTTACCATGCTGGCACCATGCTGCAAAATCCCAGCATGGCTGCAGCATGCATGCCTCTGTATAGGTTATAGCTACCATACTGGAACCATGCTGTGAAATCCCAGCATGGATGCAGCATGCCCCCTGCCAGGCTTTAGCTACCATGCTGGAACCATGCTGCAGAATTCCAGCATGGATGCAGCATGCCCCTGTACAATGGTCATACCTACCATGCTGCAACCATGCTACAAAGTCCCAGCATGGTTGCAGCATGCCCCTGTATATAGGCTCTAGCTACCATGCTGGAATCATGCTGTAAGACAATTCCAGCATGGTTGCAGTATGCATGCCACAGAACAGGATGAAGCTACCATACTGGAACCATGCTGTGAAATCCCAGCATGGATGCAGCATGCCCCCTGCCAGGCTTTAGCTACCATGCTGGAACCATGCTGCAGAATTCCAGCATGAATGCAGCATGCCCCTGTGCAATGGCCATACCTACCATACTGCAACCATACTGTGAAATCTCCCAGCATGGTTGCAGCATGTCCCTTATCAGGCTTTAGTTACCATGCTGGAACCATGCTGCAGAATTCCAGCATGAATGCAGCATGCCCCTGTGCAATGGCCATACCTATCATACTGCAACCATGCTGTGAAATCTCCCAGCATGGTTGCAGCATAATTTAAATAATTGAAACATGCTGCAAGCATGCTGCAGCCAGCTTGAGCTTAGTGGGGTATTCTCCAGCATGGCTGCAGCATGTACTGTGACCATGCTGGCACCATGCTGGTAATTCATGCTGGGAACATACTGGAACCATGCTGGAAATGCGCTGCAAATCTGTAAGGGTTATTGACCAAAAACAAATTTCAGATTTTGTCATCAGGTGGCATCACCTTCTAAGCAGAAGTGGATAATGCAATCCCAAGCAATCAATGTATATGCATGCTTAATTTGGGAAGAATTCGATGAGCAGTTCTCAAGTTATCGATGAGCAGTTCTCAAGTTATTCTCAAGTTGAATATTGAAGAAACTACTAGATACAGTCAATCGAATACGATCGAGAAGGCATCCCTTTTGCATCTTTAGTAAAGGAAACATTCATTATTTGTGAAGAAAGTAAAAACATAAAACTTAGCAAAAACATCATTAACATGGTCCCATAAGATACCTTGAGGGAAGGTACCAACATACCAAATTTAAAAGAATCCGTTCAGGTGCAACATGCAGTTACTGTCCGGAAATGCAATTTTACCTTGGCCCACAGGTAGCGCCATGTATAGGCAGATAGGCATAAAAAATAATCCCAACCGAGATCTTGAGGCAAGATACCTTGACATTGGAAATAGAAAATGTTAACTTGGCCTACCAGTGGCGCCACCTATGATCAGATCGACAAGAAAAACAATCCCAAGCAAAACCTTCAGGTAAGGTACATGTATTCATATACCAAACTTGGAAAAATTCATTCAAGTTTTAAAAAGTTATTGTCCTGAAATATAATTTTAAATTTGCCCCCGAGGTGGCGCCACCTATATGTGGATCAGCATGAAAAACAATGCCAAACGAGAAATTGAGGTGAGGTACCTACACACCAAATGTGGAATGAATCGGTCAAGGTTTTCAAAAGTTATTGTCTGGAAACACTTTACTTAGCTTTCAGGTGGTGCCCCCTGTACACGAATCAAAACATTCTCAAGCCAGATCTTGAGGCAAGGTACCCACACACCACATCCGGAAAAAATCCTTAAGGTTGTCAAAATTTATTGTCTGGAGATGCAATTTTAACTTGGCCCCCAGGTGGCGCCACCCAGAAGCGGATTGGCACGAAAAACAATTCCAAGCAAGATCTATAGACAAGGGACCCACTTAACAATACAATACGAAGCTGCGCATCTGAAAACCCCTCGGCTCTGGGTGCCAGCCATTCATAATGTATTCAATTTGAACCAAGATGTCAGGAACACCAAGCAGTCAAGTGACAAATATACAGATTATCAAAAATTTTGCAACTAGAAATGGCCCAAAATGTTTCCATCCAATCAGAGAAACCGGTATTCATTACATAAATCTCTTGATGCATCGATAATGTATTCCAAATTTTACATTGAGCATAAATTGAACAGTATCAGAGATAGAGATCATTAATGATTTTGCATAAATTAAAGATGGCCGCCCATCCTCCCCGCCACTCAGAGGAACTGATGTGGTTATTCATTAACGCAAGTCTCTTCATACACCGATGCTGTAAACCAAGTTTCGTATAGAACACTTAAATGGTATCAGAGATAAACATCATTAAAGATTTTGCATAAATTAAAGATGGCCGCCAAGATTTCTGCCCAATCAGAGAAACCAGATCTGTCATTTATCGTAAGTCTCTTGATGCATCGATCATGTATACCAAATTATACATCGATCACTTCAACGAAATCGGAGATAGAGATCATTAATGATTTTGCATAAATTAAACATGGCCGCCAAGGTTTTCGGTCAATCAGGTCCCGATTCAAAGTATCTGGATGTATCGATGATGTATACCAACTTTCATATAAAACGACTGAATGGTAACAGATATGTATCATTATCGATTTCGCATAAATTAAAGATGGCCTCCAGGGTTTCCAGCCAATCAGAAAAGCCTGTTTGGTAATTCATTGAAAGTTGCTTGATGTATCGATGATGTATATCAAATTTCGTTGAATGTTGAATGGTTTCCGAGATATGGATCATTATCCATTTGCATAAAATTAAAGATGGCCGCCAAGATTTCCACCCAATCAGGTCCCAATTCAATAGGCTTCTGGTCCTTGACTAGGTTTGGAATTCAAATTTGGAATTCATCAGTGGAACCGTTTTCCGGCTATCTCGCTCACGAACGGACGTACGGACAGACGGACGTACAAGACGACGACAATACTCCATGGCCAAAATTGGCCGAGGGGTAAAGACATGGGTCTGTGCCTGATAAATTGAAACCTTTTGGGGTTGCAATTCATTAACGGGTGGCAGAATTATACCAATATTGCAGACTACACACAAATTTCACCTTTCTGCCAAGATATATTGGAGATATATATGCTCAAACACAATATATGAGGGCCTGGCGAGGGCTAGTTTGGGAGATATAGGGTGCGGCTCGGCACCCTGGGGTGGGGAGAAGCTCTCCTTGAGGGTAGTGGTGGTGTGCTAACATGAATTTGACATAGAGAGCTCCCTGTACATGAACAATTGCACTGACAACTGCATGCCATCATCTGTCAGTCTGAAGACCAGCAAGGTTGAATTCAATTCAGGAAATTGATCATATGCACAGTGTGCACCCGAACTTTAGGAACTCAGTTGTAATTAATATAGTAATTTACATGTGTGGACACAAATGGTTCTTGCAGAAGCTTTAGGGTAAATCATATGATGTGGAATGCAATTATTTGATAGCAAAATTGAGGGAAAAGTTGTCCTTCATTTAAGATGACACCAAATAAAAAAAAAAACCCCAGGGTTTCAGTACTGCGGGGAAATCCTCGCCAGTTATTTCATATTATACTTCTGAAATCAAATATGGTTCATGCAAAAGCTTTAAGGTAAATCATATGGTGTGGAATAGAATGATTTCATAGCAAAATTGAAGGCCCATTTTAACTGGAACGGACAAGAAGAAGAGAAACTCAGTGGCGTCACCTTCAGGCAGATGTTGCTGAACTGCAGTAGCAACCGGCGTCTTGTCGCAGGGAATGCGTATGCTGAATTTCTGGAGAATCCAAGAAAGCATTTGGAAGTTATCGCTTGCAAAGGACATCGCTTGCAAAGACATCCACGGACAGGAATGGACATGAAGAAGCGAGACCCAGTGGCGACACCTTCAGACAGATGTTGCTGAAATGCAATAGCAGCGGCTGAGCCAGTGTCTTGTCGCAAGGAATGCGTATGCCGAATTTCGGGAGAATCCGACAAAGCATTTGGAAGTTATCGCTTGTAAAGAATTGAAACTGACATCCCCGGACACAATGAACCAAGATCCAGTTTGACCCAGTGGCGCCACCTTCAGGCAGATGTTGCTGGAATGCAATACCGACTGGCCGCGTCTTGTGACAAGGAATGCGTATGCCGAATTTCGAAAGAATCCAACAAGGCGTTAGGAAGTTATCGCTTGCGGAAAATTCGAACAGATATGCACGGACGTACACGGACATCCACGGACACCAAGAAGCAAGAACCATTTTAGACCCAGTGGCGCCACCTTCAGGCAGATGTTGCTGAAATGCAATACCGACTGGCATCTTGTCGCAAGGAATGCGTATGCCGAATTTTGGAAGAATCCAACAAAGCGTTAGGAAGTTATCGCTTGCGGAAAATTCGAACAGATATGCACGGACGTACACGGACATCCACGGACACCAAGAAGCAAGAACAATTTTAAAGTCCCCGGCCGCGTTGCGGCGGGGGACAAAAACATGGGTCTGTACCTGATAAATTGAGACCTTCTGGGGTTGCAATTCATTGAGGGGTGGCAGAATTATACCAATATTGCAGACTAGATACAAATTTCAACTTGCTGCCAAGATATATTGGATATGCATGTTCAAACACATGGCAGTTTGACTAACGTCACAGGACCTACGTAGTAGGGAGGCATTATGACTCCGACGCGAACTGAACTCTTGGAAATTCCCTCACCCTAAGTTGAAATCCTGCCTATATTAAGATGGGCACTGCCCAAATCAGAATCACCAGGGATTTAAATAAAAAAATCATCAGAAATGTTCATCAAAGGTAGTTCAGCTCAGAACTTGCTGGTAACAGTCCCCTAATGCACATTCATGCCAAAAATCAAGGTTCTAATGTCAACGGTTCTTCTTATTTTGCAGACGAAAGAATTCGGATGGACTCACTCACTCACTCACTCATTACCGGACAATTTGCAAATGAGAGCCTACTTCGTAGGAACAATATATGAGGGTCGGGCGCGGGCTAGTTTGAGAGATAGAGGGTGCGGCTTGGCGCCCTGGGGGCGGGGACATGCTCTCCTCGAGGGTAGTGGTAGGTGTGCTGACACGAAAGCCATAGAACGCTCCTTGTACATGAAACAACCACACTGACAACTGCATGCCATCATCTGTCAGTCTGAAGAACCACAAGGTTGAATTCAATCCAATTCAGGAAATTGATCATATGCACAGTGTGCACCCAAACTTAGGAAATCAGTTGCAAGTAATATAGTAAGTTTCATGTGTGGACACAAGTGGTTCATACAATAGCTTTAGGGTAAATCATATGATGTGGAATACAATTATTTGATAGCAAAATTGAAAGAAATGTCCGTCATTTAAGATGACACGAAATTAAAAAAAAAAAACCGGGGTTCGGTACTGCGGAGATTCCCTTGCCAGTTATTTCATATTATACTTCTGAAATAAAATGTGGTTCGTGCAAAAGCTTTAGGGCGAATCATATGATGTAGAATACAATTATTTGAAGCAAAATTGAAGGAAATGTTGTCCTTCATTTAAGATAACACGAAATTAAAAAAAAAAAAAAAAAATGAATGATGACCAAAGAAATTTATTTTTTGAAGTGGAAGGAGATTAGTAGAGATTACATTCTGAAGTGGAGAAGAAGGAGTGTAAGCTTAATCCCCCCAACCGTTAATCTTCTGTTCTAAAATGACAAGTAGTAATAAATCTGTTTTGTTTAATTCCATTCAGGTACCTTCCGTCGCATCGCCAACCGAAATGGGTCTATCCGAATGAGACGTATTCCCCCGTTATTTCCCCCAGAGAAATGGAATGTACATGAGGCTACCATTGCGAATGAGGACAGGACAAACAAATTATATTTGAAAGTTGAAACAGATCATTTATGCAACTGGTCGGATATTCCCTTCCCACAATTTGCACTGCCATTGAGAACATCAGAAAGGATGCCTGCATTGCTTCTCTAGACTTGGCCAAGAACACCATCGGCCAGCGATTGAGGAAACGAGTGGGATGCGCCACCCGGAATCTCCAACAACGGCTTCGCAATCTCTGCCTGGACTTGACGAATATGGAAGGCCAAATGTCCAAATAATCAGAAACTCTCAGTTATCGAACCGAAAACCTAAGTTTTCTAATAGATAACTTAAGTTATCGAATCGAAAACCTAGGTTTTCGAATTGATTATTTGGACATTTGGCTTTCCATAGACGATTCCCCCGCCAGTTATTTCATATTAAACTTCTGAAATAAAATATGGTTCCTGCAAAAGCTTTAGGGTAAATCGTATGATGTGGAATAGAAGGACTGGACAGCAAAATTTAAGGAAATGATGTCCGACATGAAATTGAAAACTAACAGCGGTTCAGCACTGCGGGAACCCCCGCCGGGTATTTCATATTGTGCTTCTGAAATAATGTCATCAACGTATTAGTAATTACTATAAATGAATATATTGTAGGTGATTACATGTGTGTGTGTGTATAAACAATGTACACTGCATCACATGATACTGAGAAGCTGTGTAACATTTGGAGCTCCAGGGGTGGGGACATCCTCCCGAGGGTAGTGCATAGGTTGAATAAGTGTAGCACAATATAATCTCTCGGAATATAATTGGGGGAAGGGTGGGGGGAGGGGGGGGGGGGCTTAGTGAGGCCGAGAAGCTGTGGACAGGAACAATTTTCTAAGTCCAAAACAACTTTCTTGAACAAGGACAGGGACCAAAACAGGGGCACGGTCGTCAACAGATATCATTTAGAAAGCACAGTGAAAGCTATGGGTTCGATAAAATCTTTTCAATTTTTCAGGGAATTATTGTCCGGAAATTACATTTTCATTTTGCTCCCAGGCGCCGCCACATTTAGGTGGATCAGCAGAAAAACCCCCCAAAACCCCCCAACCACATGGTCTTGTTACCTGTATGTCCTACCTAGATTTGGCACTGAGATGTTCTTGAATTAATGTATCTATGTCAGTGGCTTTAAAATCTGCAAGGCCACGGTCTCTTGTGTTTTATCTACATTTTCTGTTATATGCAAATTTTACCAGGAACAATGTACTTTAGTTGCAAATGGCTTCAGCCCATTTTGACAGTCATAACTGTGAACCAATCACTGATGTGCTATATATGCAAATAAGAATATGGAATTGGTACCCAAACAGAGATAGCCACTTTACCATATACATGTATGCATGGACAAGATAGAAAATTTGCATATAACAGAAAATGTAGTTACATGTAAAACACAAATATCCTAAAAACTAAATAGCTTAAAAACAATAGGTTCTTTCCCTAGACAGAAGCAATAGGAACAACAAATTAAAGTTGATTGACGAAGACATTCAGAAGCTGTCCGACGAAAAAGATTGAACAAAAGGGAAATTTGCATATAAGGACATTTGCATATAATAACAAATGTAGATAAAACACAAGTATCGAGTCTCGGACAGGGCTTAAACGCAATAGGTGTCTTCCCCTAGACAGGAGCAATATAAACAACAAATGAGAAGTTGATTGACGAAGGCATTCGGAAGCTATCCGACCGAAAAGATTGAACAAATGGAAAATTTGCATATAACGAGATTTGTCGATAAAAACCCAGTTTCCAGTTTCGGACAGCGCTGAAAAACAACAGGTGTCTTCCCCTAGGCAGGACCAATGTCCACCACAAATTTGAAGTTGATTGACAAAGGCATTCAAAAGTTATCCGACGGAAACGAAAAAGTGAACGGAAGCGGAAGCGAAAGAAGAAAGAAGAAAATGACTAACACATAAGGCATCCCTAGGGATGCCTAATTAGAGAACTGAGAGTGAATTGTAGTGTGAGACTGGACAAATTCCATGGCTCTTCAACATGGGACTGAACATCAAAGTGTTGGTGGAATTATTTCAACAGCCTAAGGGGCTGTTCCAAAAAAAATATATAGGAGGGGGAGGGGGTGATTTTTAAAGAGATGGGATAAATGGTGTATGGGCGGTTGGGGTCAGAAAAAGTTGTCTTTCCCCCATCCCATGTACCTTTTTCCGGAACAATCCTGATGTACTCATGATTGGAATAGATCCGTTTCAGTGCCTAAGGCTCTAGATCAGTATTGGTTCCTAGAAAGCATCAATCTCGTCCTGATCTCGTGGGACAGGCTTCGGTTCCTAGTTATGGAGACCCCAATGTGCTAACGTTAAATTTGGCTGTTTCTGATAACACCGCAACTATTTGATGAAGGATGTTTGTACATATAGAATGTCTCTTTTTCCAAATGTTCTAAAAGTTATTGCCGTCTGAAATTATAATTCACTTACCGGTTAGTTTACTGTCTTCAAAAGGGGAAACTTCGACGCTGTCCACAGCTTGCCGGCACCACTGATATAATACAGATAATTAAATTGATATTGTGTATAAGAAGGCGATTTGTTTTCTTGTTCATTTAATTTAATGAGGTTTGTGTGAGTGTATCGTGAATTTTGGAGATGGGTGTCACGGGGTTTCTCCATGGCAACTCTGGGTGTCTCCCGGCAATACTGTGACGTCATCGGTGACGTCATCAGTAGTAGAGAAAGCAGAGTTCGGGTGGAAAGGGGTGTGTTAATGGGGTTGTGACCGGACATGTGAGGTGGGTTAGCCATCCCTGTTCCGAATGGGTCGTGTATGATGTCGTGTTGAAGAACTCGTGGTGTACGACTCGTTTGCTGTCCTGTGGGCTGGAAACGGGAACAGGGTGACGTCAAATGAGGACCATACGCAAACGTCAACGGTAAAAAATACGAAAACAGGTTGTTACGTGTATTATATGTATTTCTATATCATTCTTATTACTGATCCAATCTATCGATGCATTATCGTTATATTGCTCAGCATTATCCCCTTATTCATCTTATTTCAAAAATTGTAGTTTGTACACAATCGAGTATTCTGATCGGTGGTACTTTTCGAATTTCCATTGAACGAAAAATACTCTCTCTTAATTGGAAATGGGGGCTTGAAACAGCCATATCTTCTTTATTAATGTCCACGTTTGTCTAATTGTTATCATATGTTACCCAGAACTAATAGCAGAGGAGTATATTATCAGGCGTTTTGATTGGTTTCAGTTAGATGAGGTCCCATGGTGGTCACTTCCAAATGTCAAGTTGGGAACAAGCTCCCTCCCGATAAGGGGACATGTCATCTCAAATGACAATTTTTCTCTCGATAATAGTGCAATCTGTGACATTATATTCGCATATTGCACAAAATTAATGGCAATCCTGTTTATTACTGAGGTTTATTCTCGTATTTTAATCATATGATTCAAATCGAGGGTTTTTTTTTAAATGTTAACTGATTCTTCCTCCTGTTCAATCTGATTGCAGAACTTTCCTATCGCGTTTTTCACAATTTATATCCACTTCGTGATATTTTTCCTCCCAAAATACGGCGTTTCTGGACGGAGACTCAGCTTTTACGAACCCTTTAAGGATATTTAATTTTGGCTTGCACAGTTGAGTTCGACTGCGTATTTATCTGTGCACAATGGTAAAATCGCAGTCATATAGTAATGAAAACACTTCTGATATTTATACTCTAACGAAACGAAAGAAAACTCCATATTTTTCTTCCTTGCAATATTCAAGTCATCACTTAGACAGAACTACAAGGGATTTTATTTTAAGACTTTACAAATGACATAATTGTCCCAAGCCTAAACTGGAGGCAACGTTGCGAGGTTGCTGGATGTTTATTTTGAGTTCAACAATGTGTATTGACAGAAAACATGAAAACGATGTTTTCGTTTTCGTTTTGTTGACTGCAGACACGTTAAAATATGGTCAAAATGCCTCTCCAATAAACTGTTTAGTGAAGGTTGATTTCGCTATTTGAAATTGGCATCAAATGATGAAAAATGGTCGGAAAATGTCGAATTCTTCTACCAAGCGGTTGGTTAGGCAGAACATTTTACAAACGGAAAATCTCAAATGACCCACAGGACGACATTCGAACTTACCATGTACATGGTACATATGTAATTCTAGTATTAATAAAAAATCTGGTTAGTGTTCTAGTGGGATGCATGAAGCAGCTCTCTCAATGTTCAGTTTGACTTTCTGTCTAATAACACTCTACGATAGGAAGAGCCTGTATTCGTTACCTGACGTTTGGATATGATCCCCGGTTGAATCTTGAGCAGTAGAAAAAGAGTGGACACACATAGTATTCGTGTTAACGCTGAACAAGATAATAAAAGTTCAAACAAATCAGTCAATTCATAGAAAAGAAAGGGTCTATGCCATCAGATTCTTCCTTTAGCAACACAATTTGAGCCATTGCATTATCGACGATAAAAGAGTTGCAATTATAGACTAATTTCGGAGAATCTTTTGACAAATACCAGTCTTGTTCTGATGCAGTCGCTTGCAGCTATTACTGCTCTTCTACTGCTGAGTCCACCTGACCACAGCCTGTTACACCACCGCTGTGGTACACTTAGATAAAAGTGAAACTCACCTGAATATCTCTTGTCTGCATCATTTGAACTTCCACCGTGTTACCTTTTAGGATGTGGTAATGTTTGATCAGTAGGAAATTGAGCACTACATGCTCCATGCGACGTCAGCAGTTAACATTTGTAGTGAATAACATAGATATTAACGCTGGCAATGTATGCTAATGATTCGACATTGAACCAATGATACGACATATGTGGCTATACTCAGAGCATCTCTTCAGGAATAATTTATTCTAAATACATAATTTTATTCTAAATAGATACATCCCCAAGCGAATACTGACTCTGTTAATAATGAGGAGTAATGTACAATATATAACAGTTCAAAGCGGAAAGGGGTGGGGGATATTCTGTGCATTTAACATATGAAAAGTTGCTACAAGAGATATCGTAAGACTGAGATACAATAGCCAAACTGATGATACCGCTTCGCCCCCCCCCCACCTCCCCCTCCCCCACCAACCACACAAAATGCGCATGTTGGATAACAATTAGACAGGTTGAATCAATAATAAAGAACACAGCTCTTCAGTTACACGCTCTCTGAGATATTTTCTTAAGGTTGAAATTTTCTAAATTATCAAGCGCACATTATTTCATCTCAGAAAGATAGGAAACACAATTAAACACAAGAAAATATGACTATTTCTTCGAACTAACTCGAAAAATAACTTTGTGGAGCAAAATTGATAAAAAATGAAGTGAATTTCTCGAAGTAAAATTTGGAAATTGAAGAAATATAGTGACTGTTTAACTCACGAATAAAATTTCTGCTCGGGTGGACTTTTTCCGGCCTCGATGCATTAACCCTTTGCACAAAATTGAACACCTGTCAATCAAATTCAGTCTGAATGAGACAGTCATTCAACCTGTTGTTCTTGCTTCGTGTTGTTGTTGGTCCAGAGGGTTAATGTCATTCATCTACGCACGTATATGCTCACCCATTTTCATCGACAAACGCTTTCAGAAGATGCGATCGGAATGCAGAACCATTCAGATGGGCGGTCTACTCACCGAAATTCACTATACTACCATCATTGTTGTGTAAATTTGATGTAATACGAGGAATGATCTGGTTTTCCTTATTTTTACTAGTTATCAAATCTCGCGCGATTTCTCGTGAAGCATGCGACAGGATATTAGAGTAAGGCGGCTTTTTTGATGTTTATACAGACTATGGACGATATTTTCGACAGGCGTATGAATATGATTGAGATGTGATGGGTAACCTTGTTTGGAAAAGAAGCACGCTCTCTCACATTCCGAACTGTGCGAAATCGAAGCACTAAGTTCGATTTCTATGTCAACAGATGGGCTGAAAAGTAAGTATCTAACTGCGTATTTGTGAAAAATTTAAATTTGATATCTGCTACAGTTTATTTTCTATTGAATTACTTTTATTTCGTTATGGCGTCGAAGGCAAAATGGCGAGATTTCAGTGGTCATTTTGTGTACACCTGCACCTGCACGAGACGAAAATGTATGAACGGCCACGTGCTTCAGGCGAAATGGACAATTTTGCTCGTACGATCTCCAAAACTTAGTTGAATCATTTTGTTTCTCGTTTTCCTGGCCTGTTATAGTATTTATTTTCTGAAAGTTGCTTCGAGAAATTCTTTGTCATTTCATTTCATTTTTGCTTCACAATGGTATTGAAAACAAAATAGAAATACATTTTTCGCTATTTCATGTCTCATGATATTATTGTGTCATAAAACTTGGTCATTATAATGATGAGGGCGTTTTTGGAAATTTAGACTTGGCAAAAATTCTCGTAATTCTCGAAGACCCTGATGATCCTTACCTGGCAATCAGATACGACTCCCAAATCAGGACATACAGATGAGATACAAGAATAAATCCCGATTGTATATGAAACTGTCAATCATATACTGAGCAAAATATTATAAATTTTGGACTGATTGGAATATAGATAGCAGTGATATGGCTGTTCATATAAACCTAACCCCCCACCTTTCGTCGAAAAAGAACGAATGGCTACAGAAAGAAGTTGACCAATTCCCCTGTCCTGTGCATTGGATGCTGTACTACGAAATATTTAATGTTAGAGCGCACAGGTGCATCACAAGAAGTTTGGTGCTTCTCTCCGGTGTCTCACTTCAACCTGCTGAACTGCTTCAACTACATGCATGCATCAGTAGATTCATTCAACCTGGGCTATTCACCGACATTCAATTAAATTCAACAAAAACACTACACTATATAATTTCTAAAAACACACGACAAAATGTGTCTGTATGCGAAGCATGAACATATATGCATATAAAATTGATGAGTAACTAAAAAATTTGCACTGTTTGCACATATTATATTTGCAGTCCGAATCCATATAATTTGTTCGAGTGGCAGCCTTTTTGAAATGTTCATAATGTGGTTCCAGATATTACTGTACCCCTTGTAGAAAATTCGGTCCCCAAGAGGACGTAGGGCTTGTACGAGAAAGACATTATAACGCAGGGCCGCCTTATGACTCGGGGTTTTGTCCCTACATAACCCTTCCAGATAGATTCCAGTCCGGCTCCGAGATTTCTCGAAGACTTGATAGCCTCTTTACATGAGACAGGATGCAACAAAGACGGAGTTCACGTCTGTTGAATATTAAGCCGATTTATTGTATATTCATTCCATCTAACTAAGGAATGATCGGCAGCATTCGGCAGACAGACTAGCACAGCTTCATTAGCATCGGACCATTTGTAAATGTTTTTCAAACTGGAGATATTATCATCGCGACATGATGGTGAATCAATCTGCCGGTACACACCAATCATTCCTATATCTACAATTCTAGTACATTGAAGGTAAGTAATATAGAAAAGACCGATTCGTTATCATTTTTGAGGCTGAGCCGTGAGGCGGATGACGTCAGGATGACGTGGCGATGACGTCAAAGATGACGTCAGATCCGGTCACATGACTTCAAGTGACATCGGGTCACTTCCTGTGACATCATTTCCGGTCATCTGACGGTCCAGCAAGAGTTATTTGCCCCTACATAGGACCCTAGTGACTTCGAATGTTAATCTACTGATGATGCCACATTCAGGTCAAAGGTCAAATGTCATAGGACATGTCAAGGACAAAGGTCACTTCCGGTGTCGATGATGTCACGGATGGCATCAATCACATGAACTGTTGAGTGTTCTACCCAGCGCAGTTGACAATGACCTGACACCTTGTCTTCCTCAGCTTCTGCGGTATTGTTCAATGACCGAAAATTGTCGAGGTATTGTTCACTGATTGTGTCTGGTCATCTCCGACAATCTCCTGGTGGTCTTTTGGGTGGGGTTCAAATGTGGGATTCTAGCGTACAATGGACTTTGGTAAGTGAATTCAATGTGGCCAATCAGCGTGCTGTATTTTAACCAATGACATCGTTGGAATTATACCCAATAAAATAGTCGGTTTTATTTCTTGTAGCCCATCGAAATTCACTAGTTGGAGCTATATAACCTGGCGGGTTTTGCGAATTTCATCTTTCACTCACTATAACAGAGATGGTTAGTGAAAACAGACGCCCCGTAAATATACGGGGGTGAAGGCGCCCCGAAAGCAGCTCACCACCAAGACAGCCAGGAAGATCATCCTAGCCACCGATGTGTGAAGATACCCACCCAGATACAGGCCAGGTACCATTGCTCTTCATAAAATCAGACGTTACCAGAAAAGCACATAACACAAACCATCATTCCAACGTCTCGTCCGAGAAATCACCCAAGATGTCAAACCCCAGCTCCGATTTCAGAGCGCGGCTATAGGCGCCCTGCAGCAGCATCTTATCAGGCTCTGAATTAAAACCAAACTCGCAGCAAAACCGAACACATATCATACTCCAAACACCTACCACTGGACAAGAATTGTTTTTAAAACAATCTTCTTCTTTGGCAGGGGTTGCTTAAAGAACCCCATGGATCGGGACTATTTTTTAATGGTCTAAGGTACCAGTCTGGTGGTGATAGACTCGTAACATGGTGCTCAGGGATGATGACCTGTCTACAGCTGGTATCAGAGAGTCAATAACTGTGGACAATGGATATGTTTCTCTTTTTATACTCCATGCATATGTCCGATCAGATGACAGATGGTTAGGCACTGAAACGGGTCTATCTAAATTAGCAAGATATTCTGTTGGAATAATAGCATCAATTTCCAGTCCAGAATGAAAAACCAGTTCACCTCGTGCTGCCATATCTACAAGCTATGTAGACAGTAGTTCCCCCGAGGGGTACATATAATTCTACTAAAGCCAAATTTCAGATGTCTGACAGAAGATACAAATTCATTGTTTATAATGAAACTACAATATGATAATACGACAGATACAGTTTTCTCTACATATTGTACATATCCGTAAAATAGATTAATTTTCCAGTAGAGGGTCCCCCAGGTCAGATGGGGTTAACATGGTACACTCGAACCTGGACATCATTAAAGTAAACACATGTTACTTCATTTACCAGGTTGTGCTGCACCAACACGGTACTTATGTTATTGGCTTAATTAGAGAGAATCTGGTGGTGGGGATGTGGGAGGTTGTCCCTAAGTTTCTATGAATATGAATTCCACAGGAATGGAAGTTTATAGAATTGGCATTCCAATTTAACATGTAAAAGGAAGGCCATACTTTATTGCCTGAGTTTTCTGAGTTTGGAAAATGTGTATTTGATAGCCACTGATATATGACGCCCTGTGAAAGAAAACACTCCTGAGATCACTCTAGAATAGTATCCATATCGTATGCGAACCCTAAAACCTAAAACACTGTGTGGCACTTACAACAAAACCGCACCAGCCTGACTCCGTGAGCGGTTCAATATGAGACCATAGATGCTCCACCTACACCCCAAAACGCCCACCCAAACGCTCATGTTCTACTACGCATGCGCAAAATGACGGCACTTTCAAGAAAAGAAACAAGGACAGCCTGATTACCCCAGGAAAGCTTAGAGATGACAACCCATACAGCTCATTTGGATGAATGATGGTCCACCTAGGCGCCAAAACGTGAACCGCGATCTGCCTGCCTACTGCGCATGCGCACAGTAACTTTTGCCACAAAACTCAACGCATGGCCTCGACACCCCTTCCATCGTGTTATACAGCTTGAGATGAAGAAAACAAGAGGCCACACCCCAGACCGCAAATGTCCGTGAGTGGATTCACCATTGGGACTAAAACTGTTCAGTACACCTCAATGGACCTAACATGTCCACCCCAGACCTGCCTGAACTTTTCAGCGAGCCGAATACTTTGATCCGTACGGCCTGCCACTCCTTCATCCCGACTCAGCAGCCTTGATGGACAAAGGCATTAGCGTGTGCGCCTGAGCAGTAGCGTGTGCGGCCAGTAATGCTTGTTTTACCTTTACCACCGTTGCTGGGGAAGAACGCTACCCACCATCGTACAAATGTTTGATGAGTACCTGCAAGCTACCGATCGAGATGTACTGGTGCATGACTGGGTCGAAGACCATTTCTATGTACAAGCCCCGTTCTGGGCTTGAGTTACAAGTCCCGTTACCATGAAGCACCTCGAGGAACAGGGATTTGTTTTAATGTTTGTCGAGTCGACTCACCCCATTGCAACTGAACTTTTTGGTGTTGTCTCCGCCGTAAGAATAGTAGGTTTTCGAGCCAAGGGCCAGCATGGCCTCACCCGTCCACTCGAGTTTGAAGAGGCCGGGTGTACTTTTGTCATACTTGCAGTGGTCTTTTCTCGACAGGCATCGATTTCATTCCTGCTTCATAACGTTCTCACGGTTCGGGTATAACCAAGGATTCCCATTCTTTATGGGAGACGGCCATGTACACAGAATCGGTGTTCATTTCCAGAAGTTGCCAGTTCACAGAGTCGAAGAACACGCCCATGAAATCATACAGGAATTCTAGCATCCGCAACTTAGCATATTGATACACCTTGCACCCGATCTGCAGCGGCAGGTTGTATGGGATGGCCTTTTTGGCGGAGGTGATTTTGTAGGTGGTGTCATCAATAGGATCCATATGATGCGTTGCCTACCAGTTTCACGGATTCTCCGATGATGGCTTTGGTGGGATCGGTATCTCCTTGGCGACGGCCGGTGGTGACGGCCTCCGCAAAATCCTTGAAACAGGCCTCGGGGGTGAATTCCATCACTTCATAGACACGGGTGATTTCCAAGCCGTGGCTCATATACCAACGCAGTATACCAGGCTCATATACCAGCCCAGCAGGATCTTATTGCCAAACATGCTGCCGATCGACAGACGCCTCGGCCGTGTCAGGTAGTTGTGGGCTTCAGCGTATGCACGCATGTGGTCCCCGATGTCATCTCGACTCACCTCGCTGTTTTTGAAAATGGATGGGTATTCTGCAAACGTATCTTTCAGGTGCCCCGGAACATGGATATCACATTCAACGAACCCGAAGAGCTGGTTCGTACGGACGGCATCGAGAAGTTGTGGGGTGGTCCGGATCCAGCAGTGATCCAATGGTCGCTTGTGGGTGCTGTTGATGAATTGTCGCAACCCAGGGTATTTCGTGAAACTCGCACTTCCACACCTCGTGGTAATCATACCCCAAACCCATGATGTAGTCTCGGTTCTGTAGTACCTCTTCTCGTAGGGCCTGTGGGCTGCGTCCTCGTCGATCATTGTAGTGGATGTGGCCGTACGCGTCGATCGTGAGGTCACATTCGTGCCCGTGCCAATAGCATCCATGAAATTGAAAGACGGTCGGTTGTTGATTGATGAGGGCAAATCCGTCTACAGGAAGGCGTCGATCTCCGATTCGCTTCTCGGTGCTTTTGGCTTGATGGCGGATGGTGATGATCATCTTCGGGGAGTCATCGCATCGGGTTTGATGCCCCGCCGGCATCGGTTTGGCCATACAAGAGAGGTACAGGGCGTTTACGTCGAATCCGATGATCTTATCGCACAGTTTTGCTCATCGAATGTGTGTCAGCCCTTGTTCATGGTAGCAGCGAAATATCAGACTCGGGCCACCCACGATGTTCTATTTGAGGCACGTGTAAATGTCGACATCCTTTTGGTCAATGAGGGAGAAAAACGTGGGCAGATCGTGAAACAGATATCTCAGTGTGAGTCCAGGTAGGCTGACACTCTCCTTAAACATATCCACTCCCATATTCTGATTGAATCGGAACATCTTCTCGGCCGCTTCGAGGAAAGGCACAACATCCCAGTTGCTGTACCACACCAGAAAATCCCGGACAGTCCATATGCCTTCACGAATCCATACTTGTTGGAGTTCTGTGTAAGTCGTCTCGGACACCGCTTCTTCTTTCATGTCATTGTAGAAGGCGGCTCGGGGTGGGAGTTGCGTCTCGTCCAGACGGTCGAGACGGATCATGCAGCTATGGGGGAAACGGCCTTTGATTTGTATAAAGTCGAAGGATTTGACCCAATGATCGTAACTGCAGTTGGGCTTCAGGTAATTTTGAACATCTGAGAACCGGAGCGTGGTAGAGAGGGCTACGTGGTCTTTGGTCTTCTTGAAGACGAATTTGACATTCCCGGCTTTGACGAAGTAAGGGTACAGTAAGAACTTCATGACTCAAATGTTCCAGTAAGCTTAGCTTGGGTTTTTGGGCACACGGCTTCAGAGGTTTGTCTGGAACATCCTCTTCGTCCTCGGTGTCAGTGTCGGCCGATGTCGGAATACGTGCATCCAGTATATCCAGGATCGCTTGGAAGGTTACCATCAGGTGCGCGACACTGGCTGCTTGACTAAGGGTCCCCAAGTAGGCCATCATCCGGGCGATAAGGTCATGGGGATCGCCAGTAGAGACCAAACAGACGGGAGCCGCGTCGTAGCCATGAACGTTCGTATGGATGCTCACACTCAATGAGATATGACGTCGCGTCCATTGCGTTTTAGCGGTCGCCGCCCCCATGGGTTCAATGATGGATTCAAAGTCATACACGGCCCGATATGAACAATAGCGTTGTTCAGGGGAACATCGATCCTTTCATCCGCCAGCTCTTCAAAAATGGTGGGTGTATTGTGAAACACACCACCCAGGTACTTTCATATGGGCTTCCATCTCCTGATCTTGCAAGTACATCTTCCAATACTGGTTGGCCATAAGATCACAACTGATGGGTGGAAGTTTGTCCAGATGGATGGCGAGACAGCGGAATAAACATTTTCGGCCTGTGTAAGGACCATGGCTTCCTTTCACTAACGCATGCATGCCTTCTCTTTTATGGAGCCAGTCCGGGAGATGGATGACGGCACCGATGGAGCCGCCGGGTGCCGGATCAGAGAGCGAGTAGGGCTGTGTTCCTTCATAGATGGTCCGGGGCCAATGGCACCGGTATGTGTCATTCACTGCAGGAGTATCTGAAACAACATCAGAAGGGATGCCTACGGGGTTAGGAGGCGGACAGAACTATGTGTGTGACCATGGATAATCCGGTGATGTTGTCTTACTTGACTGGGCAGTATGAAATTACAAGCGTCTAGTCCGTCATTCATAATCCAGCCGTCGTCCATTAGAGAATATCCGCGTCCATAATCCAAAGACCTATTCCATATTCCATATAACAGTATTACCGCATGGATGCTTGGGTGCCCCATGGACTTCCGTTCGTGACGCCGTAGATTTTCCAGGCGATTAAATAGATTCCCACAGTTCGTACAGGCATACTCTCTGTTGTTGTGAATGGCCGATACGTGGCGTCGTAAATCGTTCATGTTTGTAAATGATGTGGAACAGTCAAACATCGTGAAGCTAACTGACGTCCGGCGTTCCGGGAATTATTCACTGTCCGAGGATTGCCGAGGTAATATTCACTGATTGACGTGCTATTGTTCACTGATAGACCTGGTATTGTTCCTAGAAGTGACGAGGTATTATTCACTGTCCGAGGATTTTCGATGTAGTTGGTTCGGTATTTCTCAGCTTTCTAGGTATTTGTCAGCTTCCGAAAACTTCCGAGGTATTGTTCGCTGTCCGGAAATTGCCGAGGTCTTCGTGCAATGTTCGGTATATAACTCTGCGTGCTGGGTGTTTGTGGATCACAAAGTTGTTCGTCGTACACCATTTCAGAACACCACTGATGGCCGTATACTGTGTGTCGTGTGGATTCGTTATGCTGTGCAAGAGGTCTTCGCCTGAACTTCCAGAAAATGATTACAGTGTTCAGAATTCCTCCCATTCTATAGCTACCTGCATGGAGCCATGACCTCCTGATCTATAAATAGAGCAGGGGTTTTCCCATGAAGTAATAATCTATAAATATAAATGATGTCATGATCTATAAATAGAATAGGGGATTCTCCGTAAAATTTCAACGAAATAATATCACTAGATGCCCTCGATCTATAAATAGAATAGGGTTTTTCCCATGATGTAATGATCTATAAATAGAACTGACGCCAAGATCTATGAATAGAACAGGGGTGTAATAAATGCGTGTTTGTGTCCGTCTCCAATTATGGGTTGAATAGATTGAGCTCCGGTATATCATGTAAATGATGACTTGGTATCATGCCAGTATGAGAAGACCCAAAACTCGGTAACAGAATAGGCTCCAGTTGGTAGGTAACGACTTCATGTCAGAATATTATCAACGTTAGGATATAACGTATCTGTACCTGTATATCACTCAATGGCGACTCAGTATGGGGAAACGATCACAGCTACATACGATTCAGTACCAGTTCATGATCACGTCTCCATGAGAGTGGTCAAAAGCACGAACGAATCAACTCTGTATTTCCGTCATATATAGGATGTTCTTTATTGATGATGTAGATATATCGAATAAACATATGGTATACACATTTCCTCAGCTTAAGACTCTCACAGGTTATGCCGAGCAGTTGTAATAACGACCTATGCTGCCTACTGCCCGAATGATGGAACCCAGTAGCACTGCTTTATATACTACTAGCATGCACACACATTCACTATATTCCTGAGACGGTAAACTTCAAGGCTGTGTATGGCCTTTCCAATTAACTCTGGAATTCGTATATCCAATCACAATTGAAGACAGATAAGAAGCATACGTGTGATGGGAGATAGCTGCTGTATCACAGATTAGCACAAATTATGTATATCCAAGATGTAATTTCCAGAAGTAATTCCCAATATTATTTGAATATGAAGTAATATTCCACAGTATAAATATCCCAGGTATTCCTTTAGGGCTTATTGGATGATACGTACACGGCTGTAGCCAGCCAGCTATCTGCCATTACTGCGTTCTTGCTCTACTTTTATAGACTCCGGTTGGATTACCACGTGATATGATCAGCCAATCAGAATGACGGAAATGGCCCTATCTCGAAAGGCTGAGCGAAATTAGAAACAGTGATAACGAATTATAACTGTAAATTTAGTTAACCAACATTTGTACAAGAGATTTGCATAGATAATAGTATATAAGGAATTTATTAAATTGGTTATAACTGCTCTAGTTTACTAGAAACGATCTTTAGTTTTTGTCACAAAAACTAGTTCAGGCATGACGTTTACGATCCTCACGCCACAGATTTCGGGGGTCACTTCACATGGCAAAATTCCTATAGCTCACACAATAATCCAGCAAGTGACAGTAACAATGAGCAACTGCAGACGTATTTAAAAAGCATGGAAATAATGTTTTTGATAACAGATTGTCAACTCACAGTCAGAATTGTCCGGAACCAAAGTCAAATTTACCACGGACAAAATCTACAGCAATCGGGTTACCAGTGGTGTTGGCGAAGGCAAAGCTCATTACCAAAAATAGTTCCAAGTGAAGCTTTAGTCCACGACTGAATAACCACGCAATATAACGTAATTATTTTCAGAACTCTTAATTGAGAATACAAGAATAACTAATTTCCATCGAATTCCTCAGGATGGCATGAATTTATGAATGTTAGTTTGACCCAGTTTCCTTCGCTAAACACAACGTGGCCGCCCCGAGTGGCGGGCCAGAAAAACACAGTTCTGGCACCTCGCGAATGTTGTGTCAGACGATTACAATTCACAATGGATTTACGCTATGGTGATATATAAAATGCAGACAATGTCCGGAAACTCCAGTCTCTGTTGAAAGTACCTCAACACAAGCTTATTCAGGGTTGTCACACACGTTGGCCACTCCCGGTATGGGATGCCCTGACACAAAACATTCCGGCTTCTAAATTCCATTTATTCAGCGAACTCAAGTTGAAATATATAACAACACGTAGGCTCCTCCCTGTATGGGACGCCTAGTCCATATGGTGAATCCCAAATCCAGAATCACAGTGAAATAACTGGGACAACGATAGGTAAACTTTGCACCAGTGAAAATATTTACACACAAAAAAAATAAAGGCATATAGGTCCACGTATATCACACTCTCCCCACCTTATTAAAGGGAATTCTCCGAATTCTCACTGGGAGCATCTGCCTCAAGCCTGAGAGGTACACCTGCCTTGCCTATCAAGTCACACAGGTAATCTGTTGAGGTAGATCGACGCTTATAGCGATCCTCGTACATCTCCAATAGTTCCTCAGAAGTGTCCCCTATGCTGCCCAGAGATAACTGTGCCAGTTCCTGGTATCCATAATATCGATGTTTGGCCTCGATTGCTCCCATTTCCTTAGAGCCCACCCTTATCTTAGGGGTCTTACCACCTGGAAGGGCCAGCATGTTGTATTTGTCCAGGCGGTAGAGACGGTCACCTCGCTTGGATCCAGTAGCTGCCTCCAGCTGAATTGCCGTATATTCGAAGCCGTCATGCTTCTCGGCCGCGTCCCACAGCTTCCAGTTCTTTGGTGGCCATTTGATGTCGCCTAATGGGGAGGGGATACAAACCACTTCCTCCTTATCCCATGCTCTCCTCCCGGGGGGTATGTAGGGCATGGAACCAGTTCGCAGGATATGGGTTGCTCTCGTGTGGAGTCCCTGCACTGGTCGCTTGAAGATGGACCGTTGGGCGTTGATAGCAGTGTTGGACCCCTCAGCATTGGCACCACCATTCGCAACGACTGCATCCACAATTTGGGCATCAGATGTTTCCGGTACTGATGACTGTGATGGGGGTCTGAGGTCCAGAGCTAGTGGAGCTGAATTACTGGTCACCTGCGCTTCTGTGTTTTGTACTGTGTCGGTCACCACTATTTCTACTTGTTTCGTAACAGACAGATCCACAGGGGCATCACCATCAACAAACTGCTCTACCTGTCCATACATCACCAGATCCACACTGACCGCTACATCTGCTGACCTTTCCGGTGTGCTCCCAGGAGTGATGTCCTCAGTGATAGGCATGCCAAGTCGAGCCGAGGCTGCGTTATTCTCTGGAGGGTCTGGACTGTCAAAGGTTGGGGTGTTCCATTTCACAACTGACATGATGAATTTTCTGTCCAGACCCAGGTTGGCAGCGATGGAAGGAACAGGTGAAGGGCTGCTATAAGTGACATCAGTCCCCACACCAACTGGCCTGGATACTGCTTTCTGCGGGTCCAGTGTGGCAAGCTTCCTCTTAAGGGACTCGAGGCTTCGAGGGTCTTGGTGGACATACCTGGATATTTCGGCCAGGTATGTAGGCTTTCCCTCTTCCGACGGACACTGCAATACAGCCTGCACATCACTGGGGTCCAGCTTTAGGGACAGCAGCTCCAGGTTACCAACGGGGGAAGATTGCACAAGATCATCGGGACAAAAGATGGCACACTCTGGTTCGTAGAGGTCCTCTAGAGGGGACGCTTGGCGGGGCTCTAGAGATGATGCGGGGGCGACCAGTCGACGAGTCTTGGGAGCTGGTTCACCCACTTCCATAGTGGATTCCCTCTCTCGGGGCTCAGGGTGGAGGGGAGACCGTGCCAGATTCCATCCATCCTCCCACTCTGTCATGGACCTGGATGGTTTTCGGCACTTCCTCATCCAGCGCCGTATGGCAGACCTAGCCTCCACTGATGCTGCTGAACGCCAATCCGGAATGGATTTGTTGCCATTTAGCCGCAGGTAATCTTGTGGGGTCAAGGTGAACCAAAATGTGGACTGGTCATCCAGGAATCCCCTTGGGACATCCCTCAACTGTCGGTGATGTTTCACCTCCACGTGATTTCCCAGGTCAGTCATCCGGCGGAAGGTGACCTCACCGGAACAAAAAGGACAGATCACCTGAATTCTTCGATGCATGGATGATGAGAGGTGGGTTCTGAGGGCACTCCAAGTGGGCAGCTTCCCAGAGCATAGCCAGCAATCAAACTGTGACGACATGCTGAAAAACACAAGGGTCTTCGTTAGATTAGCAAACAGGAGAATCTTCAGCAGTAACAGTAGACATTATAGCAAGGCTACCAGGTTCCATCATTGGGCAACAATTGGAATAGGTCGACTGCATGGGCAACCCATTATATCCAGACACCATGGATTGCGAAACCATGGAAGCTGGTTGATATTTCTGCTACCACCTGCACTCCTCAGCCGATACGCCTACTGAGCTTTGGGTACCACCACCAGAAATCTCACAACTGCAGTTGTGTATTTCCACATGAAGCTGGTCTCCAGGGTTGATCAATCCCTGCCTAACTTCATTACTCTACCATGGCCATGGAATTCCGCCACAGGGCTGCTACACTTAGCAACCTTGCAAATATATTGGTACCCTACCACAGGTGCAACTCAGAAATCCCAACCTCCACGTTGCCAAACCTCTTTCCTTGCTACATCTACCTTGCTGTACTCCTGGATGCCTCGCCAACACCCAGTCACCATCTGCCTTTACTGTGATGAGTTATGCCCTGGAGTGCCTTGGGCCTTCAGAGAGTACCACCTGGTTGGGTGGGGGCCCTTGTAGATCATCAGTCTGTCTATGTGTATAGCTTTAGGTTCCTTTCTGGCAGATTGTTTCACTAGATATGTTATATCATCTATCTTCTGGGTGATAATAAACGGTCCCTTCCACTTAGCAGTGAGCTTGGAACATACCCCGGGTTTTCGAGAAGGGTTGTATAACCAGACTGCTTGCCCTGCCTGTAGTGAACCTTTCTTTGCTTTCAGGTCGTACTGTCTCTTTTGGTAGACTGCACTCTGTTTTAGGTGCTTTCTGGCCATTTCATGTACATTTACGAGTCTGTCCTGCAAGTCTGTTACATATCCATCTGGGTCTACTTCACTATATGTCATAGCTGGCGTCCCTATAACAGCTTGCATAGGCATCACATTCTCTCTACCAAGGACCATGAGATTGGGTGTCTTTTTCGTGCTAGACTGTTTGGAAGCTCTGTACGCCATCATTACTTGGGGCAGGTACTCATCCCAAGATCGCTGAGCCTTGTCACAATACATGGTCAGCATCGTCGCAAGAGTACGGTTGTATCTCTCGACATTTCCATTTGCCTGTGGCCTAAAACTAGTTGTTCTGGTTTTATCAATATGCAGGATATTGCACATTTCCTGGAACACCTGGGCTTCGAAATTTGTCCCTTGATCGGAGTGTAGTTGCAACGGTGTTCCGAACCGACATACAAATTCATCAACTAATGCCTTAGCTACTGAGGTTGCCTCCTGGTTGGGTAATGGCACTGCTTCTGTCCACTTTGTGAAGCAGTCACATACAACCAAGATGTATCGGTTTCCCCTAGTTGTCACTGGTAGCGGCCCCAAAATATCAAGCGAAATTCTCTCCATAGGTTCTCCGACCAAATACACCTTCATTGGGGCTTTATTTTGCCCCTTGGCTGTCTTTCTGGCTGTACACAAGTCGCATTTCCTACAGTATGCTTCAACGTCACTTTTCATACCAGGCCAATAAAACGACTGTTTTATTCTCTCCAGGGTTTTCTCTGTGCCTAAGTGACCAGCTGTTGGCAGGTCGTGATAGAATGTGAAGACATCAGCTCTAAGACTTCCCGGAACGACGAGTTGACTGAAAGATCGGCCATCCTCGAGCCATTTACGATGTAGCATGCCCTCAAGCAATTCCAGCCTATGCCAGTGTCGCCATAGAGTTTTCACTTTGGAAGATAAATGAGAAATGTCCTCCCATACTGGTCTTCCAGATCCATCCTCGAGAGCTGCCTTGATCGGTCCTATATCCCCATCTTTCATTTGCTGCAGTTTAATTTCATCTGAACTCCACCCGTCAAGCAGAACGCTTCTCAGAGTGCCAGGGGGTGACCCCTTGCTTCTGGTTGTGACCCTCACAGCCTCAGTTGGACCATCCTTCGGTGCATCATTAATCTCCTCTTCATTGTTCTGCTGCTGATGTCTGCACACTTTACATGGGTGTCTCGATAGAGCATCTGCGTTTGCATGGCTACGCCCTGCCCTATGAACAACTTCCAAATGGTACGTCCCTAGTTCCTGCAACCAGCGAGCCACTTGTCCTGTGGGGTTCTTCAGGCTTCTTAACCAGCTGACTGCTGCATTATCAGTACGCACTGTGACCTTTTGCCCATAGAGATAAGAGTGGAAATGCCTCAATGCTAGAACTACGGCCAGGAGTTCCTTTCGCGTAGTGCAGTACGAGCACTCGTGCTTGTTGAGAGATTTGCTCATGTATGCGAGAACTTTTTCTTCACCATTCTGTACTTGTGAGAGGACTGCGCCTACTGCCTTATCACTAGCATCGGTGTCGAGGATAAACTGCATTCCGGGTAGAGGATAGCTCAGAATAGGAGGGGAGGATAGTGCCCTCTTCAGTTCTTCGAATGCTGCCTGACGTTCTTCAGTCCACTGGAATTTCACACCTTTTTCTGCCAGTTTATGTAATGGCCTGGCAATTGCTGCAAATCCCTTCACGTAACGACGATAGTAGGAACATAATCCAATGAAACTTCTGACCTCCCTTACATTTTGTGGTGCTGGCCAGTCCTGTATAGCAGATACCTTTTCCGGGTCTGTGCGCACCCCAGATTCTTCCACTATATGTCCTAAGAATTTCACCTGCTGTTGGCAAAATATACATTTAGACGGCTTCAGTTTCAGGTTAGCTTCCCAAAGTCTATCGAAGACATGTTCAAGTCTCTTTAAACCCTGACTGAACGTAGACGCTGGCACAATGATATCGTCAATGTACAGCAAGCACTCCTCCCACTGGAGACCCCTCAAGACGTCCTCCATGAGCTGTGCGAAGGTCGACGGGGCATTAACGAGCCCAAATGGCCAAACTGTGAATTGATATAGGCCAAAACTGGTGGCAAAGGCTGTTTTTTCCTTGTCTTCTTCAGCAACCGCAATTTGCCAAAACCCGGAATTCAGGTCCATACAATTAAACCAACGTGCACCTGCAAGAGCATCAAGACAGTCATCTACCCGAGGAATTGGATAGGCGTTCTTCTCGGTAACGTCATTCAGCTTTCGATAGTCCAAACAAAATCGTGTGGACCCATCTTTCTTCTTGCATAACACAATAGGTGATGCCCAGGCGCTGCTTGATGGTTCATTGACACCCATCTCCAACATACGCTTTATCTCCTCCCTCTCCGTCTCACTTTTCCCTATAGGCTGACGTCTCGGATGTTGCTTGATGGGCACAGCAGACCCCGTGTTTATTCGATGTGCAGTTCTGGCAGTCCTCCCCAAATCATAAGATCCTTTAGCAAAAACCCCTTGATATCGAATCAGTAGTTCAGCCAATGATTCACTCTCATCCTCACTGAGATGTGCTATACTCCGAGTCCACAAGTCTTTTAGGTGTTCTGGCAATTCCTTTGATATAAGCTGCTTCTTTGCATTGCATTCAGCCGTCCGAATCTCTGAAGAATCCTCTACATCATAGAAGGACTGACACGTCCCAAGCCTCATGCCAGAAGGCAGTGTCACTTGCACATTACTGTGGTTGACAACCTTAACAACCTGCTCCTTTCCCCTACAGTCGATAACTCCATTCACAAGACGTATCATCTTGTCCTTAAAGAGAGCTGGAGATGGCTCTAGTAATCCAGAATTTGATAAATATTCACGCAATGGTATATCCACCCCTACCCAGGTTACACAGTGGGGAAGTATTGTTACTGTTTCACACACTTGTACCTGACACACCATCTCGGCCTCACCCCCAATGCGACACTGTATATCCCCTTGTTCTGTTTCCAGTTTCAGGCACTTATAGTCAATTGTAAGAATGTTTTTCAGGAGAAAGTCTTGGCCAATAATTCCCTGGGTGGTTATCTCACATACTATCATGGGCAGTTTATACCAGGTACCACCCAGCAACACCGAAAATTCAGCAGATCCCAGTATGGTTAACTTTTCCCCATTGACCCCTTGAATTGCGTAGGTTAATGGCTGCAGCGAAGGTCTGGCGTTTGGGTCTATTTCTTCAAATACACTGATGGATAATAAAGTTTTTGTTGAGCCACTGTCCACCAGAAAATCAACATCAATGTCACTTCCTCTCAGATGCCCAGATGTAAACAGTCCATTATCCCATTGACCTATTTTCCGCTCTGACTGGCCAGTGCGAACTGTACCCCTCTCGACCGTGGCCATCGGATGGGTATTCACTGGCCCAGATAACCCCGCCAACCCCTGGCCTAATGGGCTGGCGGGTGTCCATTTCCCTGTCGCTCAGCCCTAGCTTGACGCTGACATCTGTTGTAAAGTGGACACTCTCTAAAAAATGGTTTTGTGAATTGCAGATAAAACAGGATCTATCTCTCCTAGGACCCTCAGTTGATCTCTGTGTTTGCTGCCTATTACCCTTTTCAAGTTGGTCCAGTCGACTGAGAACCGCTTTCAGAATTTCTGAGCTGTCCGTCGGGGTAGCTTCCATTCCACCAACTACTGGCCCTACTTGTCGGGACGCAGCTTTCTTTTTCTCTGTGTTTCCCAGAAGAGCCCCAAATCTTTCCACCACATCAACTGCCTCCATGATAGTTACACAGTTTCGATCGAAGCATCTCGTTTTCATGTCCATGGAAAGACATTTGTAGAATTGGTTAAGTGCCAGTGCCTCTTGTGCTTGATTATCCAATCTGGGGTAGGCCTTAAGTGCCATTTGGCGAAGACAGTCGCCCAATTCCGCAATGGCCTCATCTGGTTCACGACGTCGTGCCTCAAACATAGATAGCCATTTGTTCTGTTGCCGACCACTACCAAACCTTTCCCTTAGTCTTGCAGACAGTTTGTAGAAAGATCGCTTCTCTTCTACCAGGAGACCCACATAGAAAGTTCTAGCAGAACCTTTCAAGTTCGTAGCCAACATCAATGCCTTTTCCCTTAAAGTCCACTGACCCAGTTCGGCACAGTCTTCAAAATGAGCATAGTATTCTTCCCAATCTCCGCGTCCATCGTAGGGATCTGGCTTGACCCTTAGACCACGCAATCCCGTTCGTGGAAGCTGGTCACCCACAACTTCCTGGTCACTATCATTGTCATTTTCCTCAACACCTCTTCTGTTCTGCCTAGGATCTGGAGAACTGGCATCTCCCCTACCATCATAACGTCGTGACTGGTGTTTATTCCCCACATGACTCTGTTCTATTTCACTGTCAGAACTTTCATGAATATCCACGTTAATGGCCTCAGGTGGTAATCTGAGCCTTACTTCTGGATCTGGGCTCTTCTCTGCCATAGTAATTTAGTCCTGGGAATCGTTCTGGTAATCCAACAAAGTAAATAAAGTAAATAACCGTCACACGTATGCTAGTCACAGGTTCGTATCACTGGATGCTATAAAATGTTAAGCATCCCACTTCTGACACCAGTGTAATAAATGCGTGTTTGTGTCCGTCTCCAATTATGGGTTGAATAGATTGAGCTCCGGTATATCATGTAAATGATGACTTGGTATCATGCCAGTATGAGAAGACCCAAAACTCGGTAACAGAATAGGCTCCAGTTGGTAGGTAACGACTTCATGTCAGAATATTATCAACGTTAGGATATAACGTATCTGTACCTGTATATCACTCAATGGCGACTCAGTATGGGGAAACGATCACAGCTACATACGATTCAGTACCAGTTCATGATCACCATGAGCGTGGTCAAAAGCACGAACGAATCAACTCTGTATTTCCGTCATATATAGGATGTTCTTTATTGATGATGTAGATATATCGAATAAACATATGGTATACACATTTCCTCAGCTTAAGACTCTCACAGGTTATGCCGAGCAGTTGTAATAACGACCTATGCTGCCTACTGCCCGAATGATGGAACCCAGTAGCACTGCTTTATATACTACTAGCATGCACACACATTCACTATATTCCTGAGACGGTAAACTTCAAGGCTGTGTATAGCCTTTCCAATTAACTCTGGAATTCGTATATCCAATCACAATTGAAGACAGATAAGAAGCATACGTGTGATGGGAGATAGCTGCTGTATCACAGATTAGCACAAATTATGTATATCCAAGATGTAATTTCCAGAAGTAATTCCCAATATTATTTGAATATGAAGTAATATTCCACAGTATAAATATCCCAGGTATTCCTTTAGGGCTTATTGGATGATACGTACACGGCTGTAGCCAGCCAGCTATCTGCCATTACTGCGTTCTTGCTCTACTTTTATAGACTCCGGTTGGATTACCACGTGAGATGATCAGCCAGTCAGAATGACGGAAATGGCCCTATCTCGAAAGGCTGGGCGAAATTAGAAACAGTGGTAACGAATTATAACTGTAAATTTAGTTAACCAACATTTGTACAAGAGATTTGCATAGATAATAGTATATAAGGAATTTATTAAATTGGTTATAACTGCTCTAGTTTACTAGAAACGATCTTTAGTTTTTGTCACAAAAACTAGTCCAGGCATGACGTTTACGATCCTCACACCACAGATTTCGGGGGTCACTTCACATGGCAAAATTCCTATAGCTCACACAATAATCCAGCAAGTGCCAGTAACAATGAACAACTGCAGACGTATTTAAAAAGCATGGAAATAATGTTTTTGATAACAGATTGTCAACTCACAGTCAGAATTGTCCGGAACCAAAGTCAAATTTACCACGGACAAAATCTACAGCAATCGGGTTACCAGTGGTATTGGCGAAGGCAAAGCTCATTACGAAAAATAGTTCCAAGTGAAGCTTTAGTCCACGACTGAATAACCACGCAATATAACGTAATTATTTTCAGAACTCTTAATTGAGAATACAAGAATAACTAATTTCCATCGAATTCCTCGGGATGGCATGAATTTATGAATGTTAGTTTGACCCAGTTTCCTTCGCTAAACACAACATGGCCGCCCCGAGTGGCGGGCCAGAAAAACACAGTTCTGACACCTCGCGAATGTTGTGTCAGACGATTACAATTCACAATGGATTCACGCTATGGTGATATATAAAATGCAGACAATGTCCGGAAACTCCAGTCTCTGTCCCAGGTAAGTAAATCTCGTCGAAAGTACCTCAACACAAGCTTATTCAGGGTTGTCACACACGTTGGCCACTCCCGGTATGGGATGCCCTGACACAAAACATTCCGGCTTCTAAATTCCATTTATTCAGCGAACTCAAGTTGAAATATATAACAATACGTAGGCTCCTCCCTGTATGGGACGCCTAGTCCATATGGTGAATCCCAAATCCAGAATCACAGTGAAATAACTGGGACAACGATAGGTAAACTTTGCACCAGTGAAAATATTTACACACAAAAAAAATAAAGGCATATAGCCCTTACCAAAAATTCTTGTAAGATCTTACAAGAAAGTGTCCTGTAAGATCTTGTAGGAGTCTTGTAAGATTTTGGCACTTTTCTTGTAAGACTGTCCTACAGGATCTTACAAGACTGTCCTACAGGATCTTACAAGATCCTACAAGACTGTCCTACAGGATCTTACAAGATCGTCCTTCAGGATCTTACAAGATCCTACAAGACTGTCCTACAGGATCTTACAAGATCGTCCTTCAGGATCCTACACGATCTTACAAGACTGTCATACAGGATCTTACAAGACTGTCCTGCAGGATCTTACAAGATCCGACAAGACTGTCCTACAGGATCTTACAAGACCGTCCTTCAGGATCCTACAGGGTTGTCCTACAGGGCTGTCATTTGTGTCAATTAACGCAAAAAGAATAATGCTGGATGGTTGTGCAGGGTTGTCCAATATATTGCAGGTTTACGATGAAACGTTTCGTTTCGAATGAGATAGTCAACATAACATATGCATTCATTTCATACATTTTATTGTATAAAACAGAAACGTATAGACAGCTATACATACAAAACAGAAACGTATATACAGCTATACACACAAGGGATTATTATGTTGTCATGTCATACATTTTATTATATAAAATAGAAACATTTATAGGGAATAGCAACCAGCACATGCACGTAGCATCCAAAGTCCAAGGCATCCATGTTTTTCTCAACAGATCAAGTGTCTTTTATAACTTATAAGTCATCAAATTAGCAAAGAAATTGTTATCAAGTTATCAAATTATCCTGAAACTATTCAGAGGTTATCCTCATAATTTAAATGGGTAGAATGGTATAAAATTGTTGTGACATTAGCGAAAAAGTATGATTAGAGAAATCTTAAAAATATTACACTACATTCAACTGGCGTATTGCTGATATTAGTGAGTGTGACGATAACCAGGATGATTCGCATTGAAATATCATAGAAATGTGATGTTATTGGTGTGCCCTCTGCAAAAACTAAACATGTGCCGCTCACTGAATAAAGATTATTTGGGTCCGGTAGCACCAAAGTCATTCAAGTCATTTGTTATTAATGTAAAATACACATTCTTGAATGCATGTTATGAGTATTATAAAGCAATATAAATGATGATACTTAAGCAGTATTCATGGATTTGAAGCAAAATATTTTGAAGTGGAATCCAGAATTATGGATCAACACTAAATGAAAACGCAATCACAATTGGAAAAAATATTGAGAATGTACACTAATATGATTTTAACAATGTTCGTCATCCAGTTGTATTGGTCATGTAATATTGCCTGATGCTATTTCCTCTTTGGCGAAGAAGTAATTCAACAATAGATGCTGCATGATTTCCATGATCACATGTCTGCTCCGAGTCGATGAAATGTGCGCCTCGAACATGTCCGATTGGTTGCATCTGAGGAGAAAAAAATTGTTTAAAACGTTTTAAATGAAATGAATGAATGAAATGTTCTCATTTTTCAAGATGTGGGTACAGATGTACAATTGAATTATGCAGCAATCCTTAGCCTTGGTCAAGAATAGTGCAATAAATAGACAATTAAAATATAGCCTGTTATCATGGTTATGGTGATAGGAAATCTACTCATAATTTATCCTGCTTTTCCTGGTCACATTTTTATCATAGCAAATATCGGTTATGCCAACAGTGTATTTGTTATCAATTTATTTTAATAAATATTCCTTTGTGATTTTCATCAGAACTTTGGTATGGAAATATTCTCAAATCTTCTGGAAATATAAGCAGGAAACGATAAACATTTCAAAACAACAAGTGAGAAGTGAGGATGTCAACTGATTTATTGAGAGCTAACATCCCCCCCCAACTTCCTAGCAGGTTAAATCCTACTGTTTGACATGAACAGGAAATACACAAGCAGTGGTGTGATATAACCTATATATCTCACCCTCCGGGGGATTTCCTCCAGGGGTGCATGGCCAATCTTCACATGAGGTCCCCAAGCCTGGGCTTTTCCAGCTGACAATGCAGCAATGGCAATTCACACTGAACCTGGGTAGATCTGAAAGGAATTTTGAGACAGATCGAATTATGGATATTTCTTTGTGAATTCCAGGCTAAATGAGTCATTAATTGTGACTGCAAATATAAGGTGAAGGGCTGCAGTAGCAGAGAAGAGTAATATCAATTGTTTAATATGCCAAGTATATGAAGAAAAACTTGTTGATAGTTAAAGCTCATAGAGGGTCCACATTACAACATTCTGAGTTTAACTAGAAATTAGAATTGTTTTGCTAATTAAGTTATAACATTATAATTATATTTATAACTGACTTACCATCACTACATGTAGCTTCACTCATCACCATCTGCAATACAGTTATTTAAACCTCAATAGTTCCAGCTTAACATGAACAAATCAACTTTCTTTTTGCACTCTATCCTGCATGTTTTTCTGCTGTTGTTGTTGTTCTCATATGACAGCATGGTGGCGCCACCAGTGGTCAATTAAAATTTACCGGTACAGGGGAGATAACTCTCCTCAAATTGTTGAATTAATGCCAGCAAGTCAATTGCTAATGTAATAGACTACCAGGAAAATAGAATAATATTATCTGTATATAATTGGTGATAATGAAGAGGGTAGAGTATTCATTAATGGACATTTATTTTCTTGAAAATCATGTTAGAACTGATGTATTCTTCTAAAATTATTTTCTTCATTATGTCCAATTTTATTATAAAATCTTTGGATTGGACTGATTATTAATTAATTATTTATTAAACTTATTAATTTTATCATAAAATCTAAATTCAACAAGATTTCTTACACAAATATGATACTATTTTGATAACACTATGTAGAGATTGGTATTATTGATATCTCTATTTTATTCGAATGAAAACCCATGTCACTAATATGATCTCTGAAGTCTTATGTAAAGTTTGTGTATTTTTCAATTCAAGCTGTTGTTGTTGTTGTTGTTGTTGGTATTCATTGAAGAATTCGTCGCATTTTGTCGCCGTATCCAAACACCAAAATAGTTATATTGATAACTTTTATCATCGTTTAGATAACATATTGAAAAACAAATGTAGTACTTTGACAGAATTTCCCAATCAGGTTTGAAGGTAAACTATTATCAGATAGATTTTTTTTAATTTTCAAGAACAATTTTCTTACTTGAGTGAAACAGATGAGGTTCTCCATATGATTGATTCAGTAGAGAGAAGTACAATTTTGGTATATATCATGATAATATGCCTGCCATTTTTAAAAGAGAAAGTGCTAACCATATCTTCAACTGGACATCCAATGTTGTGGATATTCTGTAAAACTGTCTTGTAAAAATACTTTCCAAAAGCAAACTGATTTTTTGTCCTACAGCCAAACTTATTCTTACAAGATCATGTAGGACAGCTGTCCTGCAGGATCTTACAAGATCTTGTAGGACAGCCAGCTTTGTGCCCTTCAGGATCTTGTAAGATCGTGTAGGACAAAAAAACTGTCTTGTAAGATCTTACAAGATCTTGTAAGAAAATTTCAAATCCTACAAGATCTTACAAGATTTTTTGGTAAGGGAGGTCCACGTATATCACAGGGGGTTTTCCGTGAAATTCCCCTCAAAAGATAGAACTGACGTAATCATCTATAAATAGAACAGGGGTGTTTGCCGTACCAGGATACGGGTGGGAACAGCCATCTGAGCCGCAGGGTTGTCTGTGACAATATATAGTCACCGAATATGTCACGAAATCATAGAATGATAAGTGGAGATCAACACAATCGATTGGAATAACCATTATCCCAGATTGAACATGATTACGCGATCGGGCGATGGAAAATTGTGACATTGAAGACTTTGCACACGGACAAATCTCGGAGGGCGAAGTTACTTTGTCCTCCGACATCTTAGTTATTGTTTGAGAATAGTCACAGAACAGTATAGTCTTCACATCCCCCTCCCCCTCCACCAAATATTTTAGAATTTTCATCATTTGTGTTCATTATTAAACTTGGGGACAAATATCTATGTATTATTTCCTCTATGTTCTTTTATCTGAGTAGTCAGATGCTGAATTAGGGAGTTAAATTTATATATTGTAATCCTCATTCTGCTGCCCGGAAGTATAATGGAGAAATCCATATCGGGTCCCACTAGAAAACATATTCTACAGGCTTCTGCTGAACCAGGTCTCGTCTGTGTACAAATAATCATGTTCCAAACTACCGAAATACTACGGGGCCGTAAAAGGGACATGGAAATTTTGTTTAGCCCCTATTAAGTCGTTATAACGACTTAATTGACCAATGAAATTGGAGCATTAAGTCGTTATAACGACTTATTAAGTCGTTATAACCACTTAATTGACCAATGAAATTGGAGCATTAAGTCGTTATTACGACTTAATCCACCAATGAAATTCCGTCTTACTTCTGCCGCTTATATGTTGTTAAAGGTCAACCCAAACGGAATTTTTTTTGGTCTAAAAATCCTTAAAAATTATAGTTCATACTTCACTTTGTATGAAAAAAAATATTGAAAAAATTCTAATCTGATCAGAAACACACGTAATATGGGAGCAAAGTGGGCTTTTCCACACTTTCACAGCTGGGTTGATGACGTCACGCAGGGAAGTTGCCTGAGAAAAAACAGCGGATAACATGGAAAGCGAGTGCAGTCAGAGCTCCGGTTCAGATGTCGATTCAAGCGATATCAGCTGCTTAGATGGAAATATTTTTCGCCAAGAAGATGAAATAGACATAGAGGAGGATGATGACGGGCAAATTAACAGTTGTTTGCAGACCAACGACGGAATTCAGCCCTATCAATTTGAGCCGTACGGCTCCGATTCTGACAGTGACAACCACTCTGACAACGTGGAACTCGACGACGACAGGATTCGGAGAGGTCGTTTGTTGAATACAGATTGGTATGCAACTTGACTGGAAACCTTATTATCGTCATCTATAAGACCAAATGTCCATATATTTCAAACTGTATTGAATGTAGAACGATTCTGTGATGTAACGAACGAGCACATCTGTGTTGTTATTGTTGTTACTGACCGAGGCAGCCTTTTCGAAGGGATAAACTCCGGGATTCGGCAGTATGGACAGTAAACTATTGATAACTCTACTCATATACGTCCGACTTGAATTTTGTTTGTTTTCCCATAATCCCCATGAAATACCAATTTCAGAATTATATAGTTTGATAAAAAAACTTTGGACATTCATGGCGAAAAGTAAGCCGTGGTGAGTGGATCGGCATTCACATTTGCTCAATTTTCGACAAATTACCTCAATTAAATTGAAATCGAATGATATTCCCACAATCTCAAATGTCAAGGGATTATGAAAGTATAATTATCACTTCTGTATCTACAGCCATTCACTCCAATTTGGTTGTTCTTTATTTATTTACTTATAAAACGTATATATATTTATGAAAGATCATTTTATTATTATTATTAAATAGTATATAATTTAGATAATTTATTTGCGTGAAGTTTGTGCCAACATTTGGCTAAAAACGCATACATAGAATGAATAAAATTGAACATACAAATACAGACATTAAGACACATTGGAACAAATGGTTAAACGTGTATATATGAAATAGAGACTCATCCAGTCTAACCTGTAGGTGCTCAAGCAACAAATGCCACGCGAGAGCGAGCAGGGCATGTACAGCCGTCCCCCTGCCCGAGGCCTCCCTTGCAGGCTAGGTTCGTTCAGCCGATGTCCGTGATAGATTCTCCTTGTCCGATTTCTTTGCCGTCACATTCTGATTGTTCTTACGTTTGATAGTTGGAATAGCTGTTCTCTTTAGTTTTTGGTTTGTACCCGAATTCAACTGCTACGCTGTAGATGTCCTCGAATGATGTCTTTCTGTCAAAATGTGCCGAGCAAATTATACGAGTACTGGCTCGGGGCCTCTTTCCACACTCTCGTGTTGCGTACAAATTTCGTCCAATTTGCAGCGATTTTCTCGTCTTTGGGCCACAAATGAATACTAACACCGTCATCTGTAGTAAAACTGCAACCTCCCACTACACAACGTCGCGGCATATTTAAAAAATGATGCCCCGATACTCCGAAAATCTCCAGAAATCAGCAGCTACATACGACTGTGGTATACGGCTTTAACATAGAGAATACAAGACGGCTTCCCTCCGTGACGTCACAGCTGGAATTGACAGGAGAGCGATTTTCACCTTTCAAACGGCAATATCTCGCCAACCAGACTGCACAAAATTATGAAAAAAATATTATTTTCAGAATCGAAAGGACTATTTTTTTATATTTTTGACCTCAGAGCATTTGGGTTGACCTTTAACTGACAACTGCCCTCAAAACAGCGTTTAGAGGTGCAGCATGAAGTGTGATAATGCCATTGAAGTAATAAACTTTGGATAAATTAGAGAGATATGTAGGCTATAGAGGTGGGAAAAGTTGACGACGTCTGCCGACTAAAAGGCAACCATATGACTCTATGCCCAAACCTGCCAATTCACATGGCTTCTCTGTGTTGGTCCGATAATATCGCCAAAATTGTTTTGCTCGCCACCCTCCATGACAGATAATTAAGGAGCTTGTAGCGTTGGCTCGGGCGGTATGGCGTCCCACTTAACAAGCAGCCAGAGGATGCCAAGTCCCCCGCCGAAATGGCAGCAATATTTTTTAGCATTGTTGGTCTCGAGGGGATATACATGAGGGAGGCAACTGCTATACTTCATAGGCGTTGGATGTAGAGGGTCTTAATTCTGCCTTCCCAAGTTTTAAAATCAACTTAGAACGGTTGACTGAACATTTTTTGCTTCTGTAAATTAGCTTCCATGCAATGAAGCATGGAAATTACATGTATGTAACCGAGAAGCGACCCCAAGTGACATCTCAAGGCATATTAGGAAAACCAAATTTGACAAGAAGCTGAATGCATCCTCAACCTATTGTCCGGAAACCAAATTTTAAATTTGCCACCAGGTGTCGCCACCTGTAGGTCCAAGTGGGCGAAATGCAATCCCAAGGATCATTTGATGACATGGTGTATCAGCATACAAACTTTGGGAAGAATCTGAAGAGCCGGGGTTATTGCCCGGAAACCAAATTTAGATTTGTATGCACAAGTGTGCGAAACACAATCCCAAGTGACATCTTATGACACATGAATACCAAATTTGATAAGAATCCGATGAGCAGTTGTCAAATTATTGCCAGAAACAAATTTCAGTTTTTTCCACCAGGTGTCGCCACCAGTATGCAAAAGCAGGTGAAATACAATCTCAAGGGACATATCATAGCATGGTACCTGCATACCAAATTGGAGAAAAACCTGATGAGCGAAATCAAATTTAGATTCGACACGAGGTGGTGCTACCTGTAAGCACAAGCGGGCGAAACGCAATCCTAAGCGACATCATATGTCACGATATATTCATACCAGATTTAAGAAGAATCTGACGAGCGGTTCCCAAGTTATTACCCGGAAACAAATCTGGTATTTCGCCACCAAGTGGCACCACCTGTAAGTAAAAGTGAGCGAAACGCAATCATGCATGCTAAATTTGAGGAGATTCCGATGAGCAGTTCTCAAGTTAATAGCTGAAAACAAATTTTGATGTTAACACCTGATGGCGCCACCTATAGGCGCAAGTGGGCGAAATGCAATCTCAAGCGACATCTTAGGTCATGTTATTACCCGGAGACAAATTTGGGATTTTGCCACCAGGTGGCACCACCTGTAAGTGCAAGTGAGTGAAAGGCAATGCCATGCAACATCTCCCGGCATGGTACATGTAAATGCATGCTAAATTTGAGAAGAATCCGATGAGCATGCAGTTCTCAAGTTATTGGCCAAAAACAAATCTCAGATTTTGTCATCAGGTGGCGTCACTTTCTGAGCAGAAGCGGATAACGCACTCCCAAGCAACATCTCGTGGCAAGGTACAATGTATATGCATGCCTAATTTGGGAAGAATTTGATGAGCAGTGCTCAAGTTATTACCCGGAAACCAAATTTCGAGCAACATTTCAAAGCGTTTCAAAGTTATTGCTTGCAGCAGAAAAGAGCGGAAAGAACCCTAATGGTGCCACCAACAGGCAGATCTTTCTGAAACGCAATACCAATCAACATCTTGTCACAAGGAATGCATATGCAACTAGATACAGTCGATCGAATACGATTGGAGGCATGCCTTTTGCATCTTTAGTAAAGGAAACATTCATAATTTGTGAAGAAAGTAAAAACGTAAAACTTAGGAAAAACATCATTAACATGGCCCCATAAGATAACTTGAGGGTATCCACATACCAAATTTAAAAGAATCCATTAAGGTCCAACAATTACTGTCCGGAAATGCAATTTTACCTTGGCCCTCAGGTAGCACCATGTGTAGGCAGATAGGCATAAAAAATAATCCCAAACGAGATCTTGAAGCAAGATCCCTTGACATGGGAAACAGAAAATGTTAACTTGGCCTACAGGTGGTGCCACCTATGAGCAGATCGACAAGAAAAACAATACCAAGTGAAACCTTCAGGTAAGGTACATGTATACCAAGTTCATTATTAAGTATTAAAAAGTTATTGTCTGGAAACAATTTTAAATTTACCCCCAGGTGGCACCACCTATAAGTGGGTCGGCATGAAAAAAAATGCCAAACGAGAAATTGAGGCGAGGTACCTACACACCAAATTTGGAATGAATCGGTTCAGGTTTTTAAAAGTTATTGTCTGGAAACACTTAACTTAGCTTTCAGGTAGTTCCCCTATCAACATGAAAAACATTCTCAAACCAGATCTTGAGACAAGGTACCACCACACCAAATTCGGAAAGAATGCTTAAGGTTTTCAAAAGTTATTGTCTGGAGATGCAATTTAATTTGGCCCAAGGTGGCGCCACCCAGAAGCGGATTGGCAAGAAAAACAATTCCAAGCAAAAATATATACATGTAGACAAGGGATCCATTTACCAAATACAAAAACATGGGTCTGTGCCTGATAAATTGAAATCTTTTGGGGTTGCAATTATCCCAATATTGCAGACAACACACAAATTTCAGCTTCTGCCAAGATATATTGGAGATATATACATGTATGCTCAACCACAATATATGAGGGTCGGCAGGCCTTATTTTTTGACGCGAACGCTCGTTCAGGTTACGTGAAGGTTACGCAAATCATATTTTACGCGAACGGTCACCGTTCACGTGGGGCGAATTTGATCTGCCAGCAAGTCACAAGTCGGCATTGTCTGTCTGCACAAAGTGAAAATAAAATAAAAAGTGGCGACAGCGATATTTCCGCGTATACCGTCCACTTTCTCTTTCTCCTTTTGTCGACTGGCAGGCTAATTTACATGGCCGTGGTTGTTCGATAAATCATGAATTGCTTATGGCCTAGTTAAATTGTTTGTGTCGGAGTGGTTTCGTTTTCACTGGCCAGACAATTACGCATGCCCAGATGGAAATAGGTCGGCACTGAAACTATTTGCCGAGAAGTGGAGACTGTCTGGTCGTTGGAATGGACCAATAAATTGAAATAATGGAGGTTATTTGATGCACAATAAATCATTTTGAAACCCTGAACATACATTCAGAACATATTTGGCATTTTACAGCTTTAGAAATATTTAGGAATCGCATTTCGGCAAAAATAATGTACCGTAAAACTCACGTAAGCACTGGAATTTTATCACGTTTAGAATACTACCGATGCCGATAGACGGTCTGTTTTGCTTCATCTCGACTAAATAACTCGTCTGAATTCTTATAGATGTCACGGTATGTATTCCTGGTTACTCGTAGCATAACGAATATTGAATATTTATTAAAAATTCCAAGTGAATCGGTAAAAATCCTTTTGTTTACGCGACGTGTGGCTTACCTCAGCAAAACCAAACGACATTTAACGATATTTTATGTTAATGAGCAGTTGGAGCAGTTTGACCAATCAGGAAGTCGGGTTACGTCAGGTGACCAGCATTTTCGCGCGCGGGTTTATTGGGGTTGAATGAGAAGGATTCGAAACACATGACCATTTTCACCCAATAAAATCGACGCATTTTTACTATTGACCTGAAATAAGGTTGTGTTGAAATGAAAGCAGAGTTGTTGCCCTTCAATTTGATATCTTTAACGTGGGGAGGGGCTTCCGGGATTTCGTTGCAGAAGCTTGTAAACAAGGTGCGTTTTACGCGTTTCAACAAACTTTTCTGAATAAATGACGCTCTGTTTTACATTTGTAGACGATCTTCACATAACTAAGCGTATTTTTTAGTAATAAACACCGAACTCACGTGAAATAATTAATGAAATAATACGTTTTATTTGGAGTAAGCCGTGTCTGGTTTGATTTTTCCACACGTGGCTCCAAATTGTTTCGAAAATTTACGTAACCTTTCACGTAACCGATCGGTTACGCAACGAAGTTGGTGCGTAACCGAACGATCGGTTACGTACGCTAAAAATCACGCGAACGGTAAATCGTTCACGCCAGATTTTGAAAAAATAAGGCCTGGTCGGGCGAGGGCTAGTTTGGGAGATAGAGGGTGTGGCTCGGCGCCCTGGGGATGGGGACATGCTCTTCTTGAGGGTAGTGGTAGGTGTGCTGACATGAAAGCCATAGAAAGCTCCCTGTACATGAAACAACCACACTGACAACAATTTTGCACCCAATTCACTGTTTTTGGGGCAATTTCATACTTCAGGACCTATGTTGTCTGCTTTGGAATGTAACATATAATATAGCCATTTTCCCGGTTCAAATCGGTTATGGACTGAGATCCAGCTTGGACAAATAAATATATCCCATTCACTTAGGTTTAAACAAAGGGCCATAACTTTTGAAAATATAACCAAAAACAGAGTAACTTCACGCTGCATACCTATGGGTCACTGACCACATATCATGCAAATTTCATACTTGTTCATACAATAATTAATATTAACCGAGATCCAGACTTACAAATCCCAATTCACAAAGATTTGAAGAAAAAGGGCCATAACTCTTGAAAATATAGGCGAAATGTGGAGAAACTTCACGCCGCACAACTACAGGGCACGGACCATATATCCTGCAAATTTCATAATTGTCCATACAATATTAACCGAGATCCAGCCCGGACAAGTTCCAATTCACAAAGATTTGAAGAAAAAAGGGCCATAACTCTTTAAAATATATGCGAAACGTGGAGAAACTTCACGCTGCACAACTATAGGGCACTGACCACACATCCTGCAAATTTCATAATTGTCCATACAATATTAACCGAGATCCAGCCCGGACAAGTCTCGATTCATGAAGAATTCAGGAACAAAGGGCCATAACTTTTGAAAATATGAGCGAAACGTGGAGAAACTTTACGCTGCACAACTGTGGGTCACTAACCACATATCATGCAAATTTCATACTTGTTCATACAACATTAACCAAGATACAGCCCGGACAAGACCCATTCACAGAGATTTCAGAAAAAGGGCCATAACTCTTGAAAATTATAACGGAACTCGAAAAAAACTCTACGCTGCACAACTACGAGCCACTGGCCACAGTCCATGCAAGTTTCAATCCTGTCCATGAAATATTAACCGAGATATTGCCCGGACAAGATATTCGGACGGACGGACAAAGCGATCGCTATATGCCCCCCCTCTAGTTAGAGGGGGGGGGGCATAAAAAACAGGGGTTCGGTACTGCGGGGATTTCCCCACCAGTTATTTCATATTATACTTCTGAAATATAATAAGGTTCATGCAAAAGCTTTAGGGTAAATCATATGATGTGGAATAGAATGATTTCATAGCAAAGTTGAAGGATATTGCAGACAACACACAAATTTCAGCTTCTGCCAAGATATATTGGATACATGTATGCTCAAACACAATATATGAGGGTCGGGCGAGGGCTAGTTTGGGAGATAGAGGGTGCGGCTCGGCGCCCTGGGGATGGGGACATGCTCTTCTTGAGGGTAGTGGTAGGTGTGCTGACATGAAAGCCATAGAAAGCTCCCTGTACATGAAACAACCACACTGACAACTGCATGCCATCATCTATCACAGTCCGAAAAACCACAAGGTGGAATTCAATTCAATTCAGGAAATTGATCATATGCACAGTGTGCACCCAAACTTTAAGAACTCAGTTGTAATTAATATAGTAAGTTACACTGTGGACACAAATGGTTCCTGCAGAAGCTTCAGGGTAAATCATATGATGTGAGATACAATTATTTGATAACAAAATTGAAGAAAATGTTGTCCTTCATTTAAGACGACACGAAATTTTAAAAAACAGGGGTCCGGTACTGCGGGGATTTCCCCGCCAGTTATTTCATATTATATTTCTGAAATATAATAAGGTTCATGCAAAAGCTTTAGGGTAAATCATATGATGTGGAATAGAATGATTTCATAGCAAAGTTGAAGGAAATGTCCTTCATTTAAGACTACACAAAATTCAAAACTAACACAGGTTCGGTACTGCGGGATTCCCCTGCCAGTTATTTCATATTATACTTCTGAAAAAAAATATGATTCCTGCAAAAGCTTTAGTGTAAATCATATGATGTGGCATAGAAGGACTGGACAGCAAATTTAAGAAAATGGTGTCCTTCATTTAAAGCGACATGAAATTTAAAACAGCGAGAAGCGGAAGAAAGAAGAACAAATGACAAACGCATTTAGGCATTTAGGGATGCCTAATTATTAGACAAAGCATTTGGAAATTATCGCTTGTGAAGAATTTGAATGGAAACCACGGACATGCACAGAAGATTGGAACAAGACCCAGTGGCGCCACCTACAGGCGGATCTTGCTGAAACGTAATACCAACAGACGTCTTGTCGCAAAGAATGCAGATGCCAAATTTCGGAGGAATCCGACAAAGCATTTAGGAGTTATCGCTTACGAAGTATTTGCACGGACATGCACTAAAGATTGGAACAAGACCCAGTGGCGCCACCTACAGGCGGATCTTGCTGAAATGAAATACCAAGAGACATCTTGTCGCAAAGAATGCAGATGCCAAATTTCGGAGGAATCCGACAAAGCATTTAGAAGTTATTGCTTACGAAGTATTTGCACGTGCATGCACGGACACATAGAAGCAAGACCCCAGTGGCGCCACCTACAGGCGGATCTTGCTGAAACGTAATACCAATAGACGTCTTGTCGCAAAGAATGCAGATGCCAAATTTCGGAGGAATCCGACAAAGCATTTAGAAGTTATTGCTTACGAAGTATTTGCACGGACACATAGAAGCAAGACCCCAGTGGCGCCACCTACATGCGGATCTTGCTGAAACGTAATACCAAGAGACGTCTTGTCGCAAAGAATGCAGATGCCAAATTTCGCAAGAATCCGACAAAGCATTTAGAAGTTATCGCTTGCGAAGTATTTGCACGGACATGTCCGTGCATGCACGGAAACATAGAAGCAAGAACCATTTTAAAGTCCCCGGCCGCGTTGCGGCGGGGGACAAAAATGGGTCAGACATGCAGATAATTGTATAGGTAGCCGTAGTCCACTCCTAAAGAGCCAAGCAAAAAATTGTGAAATGCAGACGGATTTTACTACCACCTATTCAGGCACGGCCACAGGCCCGCAAAACAAGAGTTTTGGGGGGTGTGGGCGGTGGTATTAGGGTGAAGTGTCAAAATATGGGGTCTCTATATATAACCCCATGCTTTATATAAATCCACATCAAGGTGTGAAACGGACTTTGGGTGAATCGAGAAATAAACGGTTTACCGCCAAACAAAATACATCAGCATATTCTACAAGTATCGCTTTATATATTCCCGTCGTCAAATTAGTAAATTTGTGCATTTTTTTACCTTTGCCGGGCGAATCAAAATCCAACGTAACTGTCCGTCCATCTAGGAACAGTTAGATTATGGCGGGCTTCGTTCTCAATTCTGATTGGTCAGTCGCGACACGCCTCCGGCAAGAGAGGTCACGCACTGATCAGCTGTCGCGACTGACCAATCAGAATTGAGAACGAAGCCCGCCATAATCTAACTGTTCCTAGATGGATGGACAGTTACGTTGGATTTTGAATCGCCCGGCAAAGGTAAAAAATTGCACAAATTTACTAATTTGACGACGGGAATATATAAAGTGATACTTGTAGAATATGCTGATGTATTTTGTTTGGCGGTAAACCGTTTATTTCTTGATTCACCCAAAGTCCGTTTCACACCTTGATGTGGATTTATATAAAGCATGGGGTTGTATATAGAGACCCTATATTTCGACACACAATACCACCGCCACCCCCAAAGTTTTGTTTTGCGGGCCTGTGGGCACGGCGGAGCCGGGGGACGGGGGGGGGCCACAGCCCCGCAAACAAAACCTTGGGGGGGGCGGTGGTATTAGGGTGAAGTGTCGAAATATGGAGTCTCTATATATAACCCCATGCTTTATATAAATCCACATCAAGGTGTGAAACGGACTTTGGGTGAAGGGTCAGCTGATGGTCGTTCTCTAAGGTGGGGGTCAGATGGAAACAGAACAACGTGTATCCGTTAGCGTAGTCCTCCTGACTGATGTGGTTTCTTTCATCCTGGTTGATTTGATCTGTCGCTGTGAACAGTCTCTGATAGGCCCGAATGAAATTCTCGCGCCCAAAGGCCGGTGTTAAGGCCGTGGCTGGGACCTGGTGTCCGTCTACATACAGGGAAACGGGTTCTCCGGGTAGGCTCCGCTGCAACTGGCATTTTTCACACATGCCAGGATCAATCGCTCAGGCAGTTCCCTCAGATACAGGTTTATTTATTGACGCTCATATTTCCGACAAGCGCAGGGAACACTTTGGTTTGCACACGTCGGATAGGGTACTGGGCTGTTTTTTCCTCCAAGGCTTTGCCATGTCCAAATTGAACGGCTGGATTCAGTTTCCCTTTTCGGACATACAGGACTGAGTCATGGATGATGATCTTATAATCAATTACATGCCCCCTAAGTTCTTCAGTGGCCATCAAGGCGAATGTCGGGGTCGCCCGTATCAGTGGGATTTTGATGGGGATCTGGTTCAAGAGGTACCGCTCTTGCATGAAGAGGTCTGTGTGCAGTTGACCGATTAGATCGACCAAGCTGCCATAATTTCGCAGTGAAACCTAGGGAGTCAGTAACAACTTCCAATACCTCGATACAATTCGTTACTTATTCAGTGGGCACAGTTCTATACACACATTTCCTTGGATCGATTCACGCAGTTCTAAATTATGTAGTCATTTCTATAGCTTTCTCCGACTGTGGGAGCGCATAGGATGCGGTTCCATAAATCCAGGTCGCTGATCGATTAGCCAAATTTGAATGTCTTCCTTCAACCTCCAGCCTCCAACTGCTAACCGTTGACCCTAACCTCGTATGGTCACTCTTCAGTACTTGTTATGTCACTGGTAGTAGAGTCAACAGGTTAATACTCCTATCCTTCTATATATTAGTCTCAGCTCCCATGTACAGTTCCTTATACTTATAACAGGAAATATTCTCGTGAGGATTCACTACAGCCGAAAGTATCTTACAATTTGTTCGCCCCACCCTCTGGCATCTCACCAATAATTTGAGTTAGTTATTAGGCTAGGACTAACACTTTTCATAAGAACCATTACAATCTGCCAGATAATTCACCGGAAAGATTGTTCGTATAGTACTTTCTGGTGTCATTTTTTTTCTGCACCAATCGTTTTCTACTTGTTATTACAGGGAATTATTATCTTCGGCTAACTTAATCGGTTTCTAGAGAGTGATGGTGCACAACAGATACGAATAATAGACGAAAATACGAAACGTTTATGAGAATCGCTTATGGATGTCACTTGGATTATCTCAAATTCAGATGCCCATAGGCTCAAAATTGCCATCAATGCATAATCATGTAAGCTCAACCTGTTCCTCATCTCATGGCTAGATAGTGGAAGCCTAATCCCAGTCCTTGTACGGCTAATCCCAGTCCTTGTGTGGTTAATCCCAATCCTTGTATGGTTAATCCCAGTCCTTTTAGGGTTAATTCCAGTCCCTGTAGGGTAAATCCAAGTCATTGTATGGTTAGTGCAAGTCCTTGCAGGGTTAATTCCAGTCCTTGTAGGGGCAATTCAAGTCATTGTAGGGTTAATCCAAGTCCTTGTAGGATTAATCCAAGTCCTTGTATGGTTAATCCCAGTCCTTGTGGGATCAATTCCAGTCCTCGTAGGATTAATTCCAGTCCTTGTGGGGTTAATCCCAGTACTTGTAGAGTTAATCCAAGTCCTTGCATGGTTAATCCAAGTCCTTGTATGGTTAATCCAAGTCCTTGTAGGGTTAATTTCAGTCCTTTTAGGGTTAATTCAAGCCCTTGTAGGGTTAATTCATGTCCTTGTAGGGTTAATCCAAGTCCTTGTAGGGTTAACCCAAGTCCTTGTATGGTTAATCCAGTCCTTGTAGGGTTAATTCCAGTCCTTGTAGGGTTAATCCAAGTCCTTGTCTGGTTAATCCAAGTCCTTGTAGGGTTAATTCAAGTCCTTGTAGGGTTAATTTAAGTCATTGTAGGGTTAATTCAGTCTTTGTATGTTTAATCCCAGTCCTTGTAGGATCAATTCCAGTCCTCGTAGGATTAATTCCAGTCCTTGGAGGGTTAATTCCAGTTCTTGTAGAGTTAATCCAAGTCCTTGCACGGTTAATCCAAGTCCTTGTATGGTTAATCCAAGTCGTTGTAGGGTTAATTCCAGTCCTTTTAGGGTTAATTCAAGTCCTTGTAGGGTTAATTCATGTCCTTGTAGGGTTAATCCAAGTCCTTGTATGGTTAACCCAAGTCCTTGTATGTTTAATCCAAGTCCTGGAATGGTTAAACCGATTCCTTGTAGGGTTAATCCAAGTCCTTGTGGGGTTAATCCCAGCCCTTGTAGGGTTAACCCCAGACCAGGGTTTACACATTTTCGTCATAAAAAAATTACATCACATCTACGCTGACAGGTACATCCAATATAAATAACCCTATTTTTCAGCGCAACGTTTTATCCATCATCTCATTTATTCGTGCCAAGTGACAATGCAGGTATCACATTTTGCATGACACTTGTATGAATTCCTTATAATGAACCTGATGTTTATGAAATGGGCGTATTCTTCCAACAGCAGGACAGACATATTTCAATTCCCGACTAATCTTGACCATGCCTGCCAGATGGTTATCTTTTGGCTCGTGCTAATGATTTGAACTCTGCAGGCAGGTCAGATCAATTCACCTCTGTATGCTGGTCAAATAATGTTAACCACTGAACATAGCAGAAAAACACAAAAGCTCTTTGTTATTCAAAATTAAAAACACAAAGCGTAAATATTGTTTAAAATTTAGTTTAATCTAGTTTTATAAGAAAGTATATAAAAACAAACAGATAGAATATGTAGAGCGCCTCTCCAATCATATCATAATTTCACATATTTCCTCCACTAAAAGTTTAATGTACACATTTAATTGAAAAGCCAAATAATTTTTTCCATGGACAACACAAAGCAAGCTTGCAAGTGGCTATGTTTTCTTCGCTCATAGTTTGCAATTGAACAACTCCCGCAGGTGTCTGAACAACAATTGGTCTCGAAAACATCAATGATAATATGAACATGAATTGCAGGCAAGCACCTAAAAGGTGCGTGGACCCCTCAGCCTGTTTTTTTTAGTGAAGTAGGATCAGGGCTGCATCTAGAGCCAATTTAGTTCCGAAAAACGTATGGGCGTCCAAAACTCAAATGAAACAAAACATGAAAGTGCTGTTGTTGTTGTTCAATTTGAAAGAATTTCTGAAGGAAATACTCATAGAAAAAGCTTTTGGGGGCCTCAATATCGATCCGATTGTATAGCTGGGTATTGAATTTCATGTTAATAAACCTCTGTTTTGTGATTGATCACATGCTCTTTGCGCTGAAATTCACTAAAAACCTATTGGCTCAATAATGAATTACGAAAAGGAACTGACAGTTTGGGATCGGAACCTACAAAAAATCCTAGTTTGTTTGTGTACCGTATATAATAGACTTCGTTTTCACGTGAGTGGTGTGCTGGGATTACAGCATGCAAGAAAGTGTAGCTTTATCAGTGGCAATTTATGCATTGCACAAGTGTGATAACAAGTTAATGGCATAGAACACACACTGACTGACACACTCTCCTAATCACTCGTTTTAAATAATTTCCAAGGTACAGTAACATGTTTGGTGACAAAAATTGAAGCATTATGTTGTACCAGTTAAATGTGTGGACACAAATATGATTCATGCAAAAGTTTTAGGATAAATCATATGATGTAAAATAGAATGATTTAAGGATGTCTGCTGGTGGTTTTTGACTTTGGCGGCCATTTTGCCTGTTTTTCTATTGGGTTATCTCCCTTCCCTAGGTTAAGAGATGGGGATTTCCTTTAAAAGCCTTCTAGCCGAGAATTTTGTACACCAACATCCATCCAATTTGCTTAATTTTGATAGACATTGTGATTATCTGCAAACAGTCAGATTATAAGAAAAAGTTAAATACTATTTATACGAACTTTTCATGAATATGCTTCAAAAATAGGGCTATTCCCTATGCTTTCTGGGTTATCAAATCGAGCATGGGTCAGTCCACTTCACGTTGCCTACAGCTAAAAAATGCACACCAACCTATATTTTTTTCTTTGTTTTTCCTCATATTACACAATTATGAATGCAACAACACACATCATTCAAAAAGTTAATTACTTTGATTTACCACCAGCGGACATCCTTAACAGCAAAATTGAAGAAAAATGTTTTCCTTCATTTAAGACGACGCGAAATTCAAACTAACAGGGGTTCGATACTGCAGGGATTCCCCTGCCAATTATTTCATATTACACTTCTGAAATAAAATATGTTTTGTGCAAAAGCTTTAGGATAAATCATATGATGTGAAGTAGAATGATTTAATAGCAAAATTGAAGAAAAATACTATCCTTCATTTAAGGCGACGCGAAATTCAAACTAACAGGGGTCGATACTGCAGGGATTCTCCTGTCAGTTATTTCATATTATACTTCTGAAATAAAATATGGTTTGTACAAAAGCTTTCTGATAAATCGATGTAGCAAAATTAAAGAAAATGTTGTCCTTCATTTAAGGCGACACGAAATTCAAACCTAACGGGGTTCGATACTGCGGGATACCCCCGCCAGTTATTTCCTCTTGTACTTGTGAAATAAAATAATGTCACCAACCTGTTAGTTATTAATATAAAAGAATTTTTTTTAGGTGATTCAGCATGTGTGTGAAAAAGCAATGTACACTGCATCTTACACATATCACATGAGGCCGAGAAGCTGTGGATAGGAAAAAGTCCAAAACTTTAACATTTAGTGCCCCACGGGTGGGGAAATCCCCCCAAGGGTAGTGCATAGGTTGAACAAGTGTAGCATCATGTAAGCTCCCAGAATATATGGGAATTGGGGGGTTCCATCCAATGATAATCTTGAATGGCCCAGGTTTTCTTGTATCAGGGAACCTTCAGAAGTCACAATGAAACATGCAAGCAAGGGTTCCCGATGGACATAGATAACAGTGCAAAAAGCCAAGCCATCAATTAATGACATTTAATTTTGTGATATTGACAATGCAGGGTTCAGCCGTTGAACCGAAATTTCCTATCGCAAAATTTTCGGCCTCCCGACCTAGGTAACAGCGGGTGGATTTGGGCTCACAAAAATCGATAATACCTACCGCTTTGCACTCGCTTGGATAGAATACATATTTGCCGACGTCCCTGGCCATTTATTTTCTCCATCCAGCTTCTTTAATTTCCATAAACGGCAAAACAAAAAAACCCATCGCGGTTGATCTTCCAAAAAACGAAATCCACCGTCATTTTAGAACACTATCACGTGACCCTGATTATCTCGCGTGATGTTATTCTAAATTCAGGATTACAAGAGTCGGAAAAACTGAATCCGCTCAGTCGATCCAGTCGCTTAGGGAGATGAAAAATCCCGTGAATCACCTTTTTCAGTATGTGCCTTCTATTATGCTTGATACGGCCGATAGTTACAATTTTACATTTAAAAGCAGATAATGTGACAGCCTTATGAATGAGCCGTTTCTGATCTTCCCGTCTACAGTCCCGAAATTACAATCGAGGTACGATCAGTCTCGTGTCACCATAGTGATATTTTCAAAATGGCGGTGGATTTCGTTTTTGGAAGATCAGCCGCCATGATTTTTTTTTCTTTTGCCGTTTATGGAAATTAGAGAAGCTGGACGGAGAAAATAAATGGCCAGGGAAGTAGGCAAATATGTATTCTATCCAAGCGAGTGCAAAGCGGTAGGTATTATCGATTTTTGTGAGCCCAAATCCACCCGCTGTTACCTAGGTCGGGAGGTCGAAAATTTTGCGATAGGAAATTTCGGTTCAACGGCTGGACCCTGCATTGTCAATATCACAAAATTAAATGTCAGCAGGGTTCAGCTTGTTGAACTACAGTGAATCATGAACTAGCTTAGTCTGTCGGATTGGACAAAATGTGGTATCTGTTCTTCTTGTACATAGATGACATAATTTCGGTGTGAGGAGAGAGTAGAGAATGGGGAGGAGTACCTCATATGGTCCCTTATATCATATCTTAGTACTATAGTATAAATACAAAGGAAGGTAGGGGGTCAAAATTCTCGATTTTCGCAAAATGAGATAGTCCTATTAAAAAGAAGCCAGAAGTTTTTAAAGTATCTCAAAAGGTGAGTTTATGACAAAATTTATCAGATTTCACGACTGATGTATAAAACCAAATGGTGTAGGGTTATATGCCCTGTGTATTGTTCTTTACAGGAAATGTTTTCATTTTGCGAAAATCTGGCGTCTGGAGTTGTTTCCCCCACCTCCTGCCTCTGTATTACATATACTGTGGAAGGTATAGCAGATCCTATAATGAGGCATTCCACCCCATTTTCTACAACCCCTCTCCTCTGATGTTTGTTCATCGGGAGATTTTGTTATATCAGATGCACTAACAGACTCGGAACTACAGATGTATCAATTTGTACACAGCTAAAATGTTAGGCCATGGTCAGTTAGGTTTAATAAGTATCAGAGGATTACTGTACATGCCTGTAGGCTAAATGGCATTGTAGGAGGCACATGTAGGCTACATAGCATTATTGGGGGCAGATGTCAATAAAATTTTCCAATTTTTTTTTTTAAAGTTTTTTTTTAGCCCTGGACGAACCACTGGGCGTTTATTTAACGATCCCTGTTTACATTATCCCCTACAACGCCAAGGGTTGTTATGAGGCGCCGTTTGTGACAATATTGTCAACGACAAATATATAGAGTTAAAACCAAAATATAAAGTCGCCGTTTGTGACAATATTGTCAACGACAAATATATAGAGTTAAAACCAAAATATAAAGTCGCCGTTTGTGACAATAATATTGTCAAACACAAATATATAGTTAAAACCTTTGTAAATATATATAAAACGATATAAATAGGGCCTATATATAAAGTTATTTTTTTTAAATTTTTATAAATATTTTTTGAAATCATACTGAATATGAGCATATTTCATTGACTAGAATATGACCATTCATAGCCTAGTTATAGGATTTGGAATTATATTGTCGTTTTGTATCATTTATCGTTTTTCGATAATTTCCGCATTTCCAAGCAAGACAAAAATTAGCAGGGAATTTGGTATAAGTACAGCGAATGTGGAAACTAATGGCTCATGAGGAACACTACATTGGCCTTTTTTTCACTTTTGCGCTGCCTCGAAGCTGTTACTAGTAACTGAGGAATCAGTCGAAGCCGTTTTACCCCTGCGTGCTAATCGCTAATTGATCTTCAATACGTGTGTATTGAAGAGCACTTCTGGCCCGATGGGTTCTTGATGGGCATCGGTGTTAACCCTATTATATACGGTGATGAGTGAGTGAATAGGGTTTAACGTCGCTTTCAACATTTTTTCAGCTATATCACGACGGGGAAGGGAAGGGAGGGGAGTGGAAGGGGCGGGGGTATACCTACTTGTAGCAGAGCAGATCTAATGTTGACATTTTATACTGCTGTCCCACCGAAATATCATGCCGTAGGCAGACATGACACCCCACTCAGTCACGTTATACTGACACCGAGTGAACCAGTCCTTGTTCTATCCTCTCAATACTGAGCGTGAGCGAGGAAGCAACAAGTTCCATTTTTCAAGTCTTGGTATGACCCGGCCAGGGATTGAACCCAGTAATTACCGTTTACGAATATCAACAGTTCATTTTATTCAAATTACGTTATACTAACTTGAAACCTACAAAGTTTGAGATCAAGTAAGCGTATCATGCTATAATAAATGATCTCGTTAATGAAAACGAGGAACGGTGAACGCAACAGTACAATCCACACTGGTGGTTCCCACAGTAGGTGCCATTGTTCTTTCATAATTTGAGAACGGTACGTTTGATGATACAAGCATTGTGCAACCGGTTCCTCATGAGCCTTTAGTTTCCACATTCGCTGTACTTATACCAAATTCCCTGCTAATTTTTGTCTTGTTTGGAAATGCGGAAATTATCGAAAAACGATAAATGATACAAAACGACAATATAATTCCAAATCCTGTAACTAGGCTATGAATAGTGATATTCTAGTCAATGAAATATGCTCATATTCAGTATGATTTCAAATTGCCTAATATTTGTGTTGCGCATAATTAATATATCGTTATTTTCATGTTTTATTTCAACTTCTGTTGATGTTTCTATGCGGCAAATAGCAACCAGCGACTTGGCCGACGGAATCACAGATTGAACATCAAAGGGGCAGGCCGTGATATTGGCTGCAGGCTAGGATACCTTATGGTGATTTATAAGTAGATGTATTTATATCTAATTGATGTGATAACTCTGAAGTACGATTGTAAATGATAACAGTAATTGTTGAAAATTGGAATAGGCCTTTACTAAATCACTATGGCAGTGAACTGATATATGTTCAGGTACGTGATCTTATTGTTTGATTCGACACATCTGTGACATGCGAGTGGCTTTCACCGCTGTCATAGTTTCGCTTCAGAACCCAGTTGCAGTTTTGATTAACCAGTATTACTCGCGCGCACATCGATTGCGCAGCTTCCTTTGGGCATATCCGGTTTACATGTACACCATATTTTAGTTCGTGTACTTTATATTTACGTTAAATTTAACGTCTTAACTTCCTATCGTTATTTATGTTCAAAAAATATTTATAAAAATTAAAAAAAAATAACTTTATATATAGGCCCTATTTATATCGTTTTATATATATTTACAAAGGTTTTAACTATATATTTGTGTTTGACAATATTGTCACAAACGGCGATTTTATATTTTGGTTTTAACTCTATATATTTGTCGTTGACAATATTGTCACAAACGGCGACTTTATATTTTGGTTTTAACTCTATATATTTGTCGTTGACAATATTGTCACAAACGGCGCCTCATAGGTTGTTGTGGGTACATGGTGAACTTATTTTACATTGTAACAATGCTATGCTTTGCCGCTTACATACAGATAAGTATCAGTATACATGTAGTATATTATCAAGATTGTATAGATTTCTTGAGCTCTTTAACTGTCAGAGCTAGTCAGGGGTCCCCATTTCAGGGTAAAAGCTGCCATGGAGTTATTGTTAAAAGCAATATTTTTTTCTAAATTCATAATCTTCAAGATGTAAGCTTTGGCGGGCGCCCACGTCGGTTTTATATTACAAGACCTGCAGTTGTATATGTAACTTTTTACAGCCAGGACCATATGACTTAGCGAATCTCTCTGAACAACACGTCCGAAAATTACGTCTGTGAGACAGATATCATATCGAGGCATATTCAACTCTGCTGTCCAACGTTGGAAGTTTCCCCAAATCACTTTTGCAAACGTACATGTTCAGAATAAGTGAATAATTGTTTCTGTACTATTTGTGCAAAATGTGCATTTATCCGAGCTGACTTTTTCCCATTTTTGAAGTAATGAATTAGTTATAATTCTATGGATTATTTGAAACTGAAAGTATTGCATTTTTACTTCTAAACTTACGTTCCATATGTTTTTATAGATTTCTCTCCAGTTAAATGTTGTTCCTTGTGCAATTTGCTCCAAATCATTTTGCCATTTGATTTGTATATTCTCAGGTTTAATTTTTCGAATTTCTAGCATCAACTTGTAAATAAATTTTGAACTTTCCTGATTCAGCAGTCTACGTTTGGTTACTGACATTTCCAAATGCGTTGACTTGGTAATACTTTTGTTCTGAAGTTTAATATTCGCGATAAGAGCGAAATACATGAGAAAATTCGTGATGTTCACTTTATATTTTCTTTTAAAAGAATTATAGGACAGAAATTTACCATCATTATCGAGTAAATCGTTCACAGTTCGTATGTTATGTGTTGACCATTCTGCTACTTCTGGCCACTCATTATAGCGCGCAAAGTCTAGAATCAAGTTGTTGGAGATATCCTTTCCTGCGAACTCGGCTTTGATAATTTCAGCCCAGCCAGTGACTACATCTTTCCATCTTTCTTTAGTCTCATTTTTTAATCTCGGTATTAATTCTCTGACACCTAGTGGACCTAAATCCCAAACATGTCAACCTGTGGGAAAGAAAATTTTGTCTAACAATTAATTTAGAAAGGAAGTCGTCAAAATGTGCAACTCTTTTTATCCACTTTACTTTAAGGTATGCCGAAAAGGTGGGGATATGGGTTAACGCGAGACCTCCTTCCTCTCTGTCGCAAACCATCGTCAGTCTTTTGATTTTGTCTGGCCCCCCTCCGCATATGAATTTATAAATTGTTTGTTGAAGTTCATTCATCATCTCTTTACTAGGTTCAGGTAAAACAGTGAACAGATGGACTAAGAGCAATGCCAGAGTTTTTATAACGTTAACTTTACCAATTGGCGTAAGAGTTCTCTTATGCCAGCTTCCTAACAGTTTTTTGATGGATGTAAGCTTGGTCACATAGTTCAGATTGATCATTTTGGTGAGGTAATGCCAAGAAGCTGGAAACCGTCAGGGTCCCAATTGATCCTATAATGGGGACATCATTTAACTTGACAGCCTTTCTTGGCCCCTATCCAGATAATTCTGGATTTTTCCACATTCAATTTTAGACCCGAACATTTGGATAAATCATTTAGGATACCCATAGCTCTAGGCAACGACTCCTTCGTCCCATCCTGGATAAGTGTCGTATCATCAGCATATTGCAATATTTTCAATTCAGAATTGTCAATACGAATTCCCTTGATATCACTATCTTTCTTTACAGCTAGGGACAACAATTCTGCAACTAGAATGAAAATGTATGGCGATATTGGGTCCCCCTGTCTACAGCCTCTTTCTAGTTGAAAAAAATCAGATAGATAGCCATTATTTGTTAAACAGCTTCTGCAACCCAATTGAAAAATTTCAATCCATTTAATCAGATCTTCGCTAAAGTTAAAAGAGATAAGTGTCTTATGTATGAAGGCCCAATCAACACTGTCGAATGCCTTTTCAAAATCAATTAAGAAGATAAGACCTGGTATTTGTTTCTCCTCTGAATATGCCATTACATCATAGATGAACCGTGTTATTTCCCCAATATATCTTCCTTTCATGAACCCTTTCTGACTTTCGCTAATTAACGATGGGAGTACTTTACGCATCCTGCTTGTTATGGCAGCACTACATATTTTATAATCTACGTTGAGTAAAGATATCGGACGCCATTTTTTTTATCAGCTTGCGGTCCTTGCCTTCTTTCGGTATGCAAGTGATTATACCCTGCTGTTGAAAGGTGGAAAGATAACCCGTTTAAAAGCATAGTTAAGTGATCTAATTAAAAAGGGACTAATGCCGTCCCACAGAGTCTGATAAAATTCGGCCGGTATACCGTCCGAACCCGGAGATTAACCTTTTTTCATCCGTTTGACGGCGTCATAACATTCTGCTATTGTTAATAATCCCTCGCAGCTCATTTGCTCATCGGGTGTTAGTTTAACGTCGTGTAAGAAAAACTGTTCCTCGTTTTCCGTGCTTTTAGAGTTATTTTTTGAATATAAAGTGGAGTAAAATGATCTAACTTCTGATAATATATCCTCTGGTTCCGTAAGTCTAGAACCATCACACTTGGTAAGTTCAGACATAGTTTTTATTGCTCTTTTCTCCATTTTCGTACCAATTTGCTTTCGATCTTATTATCATTCCTTCAATTTTCTTATATCTGATTTCTTCTAAAACAACTTTCGCGTTCTAAAGTTCGCTTTTAATCATATTTTTGCGGTTAAAGTCGGTGCCATCTTCACACAATTCTTTCTCCAACTGTAGTATTTATTCTTCCAAATGTTTCTCTCTTTTTTGGTTTTCTTTCTTATTGGAGATGGCATATGTAATTGATGTACTTCTGATTCTGACCTTGAGGTATTCAAAGTAAGCCTGGTCATTTAAAGTTAAGGCGACATTGGACGAGTCATTTATCTCTCCTGATTTGTAACATTGCTCCACGCAAGATTTAATTGCACTTTTTATCATATCTAAATAGTCTGGCTCCTTCAAAAACTGCGTATTGAGCTTCCAGTATCCTTTGCCGCGTTGTGATCCCTTAAAAGAGCATTTAAGTGTTACTGAAAAATGATCAGAGCGATAGGATATACCAATTTCTGGGACAACTGTAATGGCTGCTATGTCTTCAGTTACTAGAAAAAAATCTAATCTGCTTTGTTTTACCCCTGTTATCGAGTTCTGTCTCCATGTGTATCTTCTTACTATCGGATTATAGTCTCGCCAGATATCCACAAGATTAAAATCACATTTTAGTTCTTTCACTTTCATTCTAGCCTGTGGATTATTTATTTTGACATAGTTGTCAGTATCCAGATTAAAATCTTGTACCATGTTCCAATCGCCACATAAAATAATGGATTCGTGCTCAATACTATTTATTTCCTGAAATAATTGGGTGAAAAAAATTGGGT